>JAOBYF010177437.1:0-10641 GCA_025403605.1 Parazoanthus darwini | reverse complement strand
TCAACCCTTGTTGATCAAAACCCATATTCAGCTCACTCGCCAACGCAGAGAAAGTTTTTTTCAAAACTAGTCTTCCAGTGTTTATCCAGTGTCGAGTTCGGTTCGAGACAGATATATATTCTTTTCATACATTTCCAAAACAATAAAATCAAAATTTCCGTTAATATTCCAATAACCAAAATAGCCCAGTCGGGGAGCTGCTTGGCTACATGCTTCTGTTCTGAGTAGGGAGGGGTAAAGATGCGAATAATCTGCAAAGTAGGGAGGAGTGATCTTGAATAGTGCGAACTGGATGAGGGCGGCATGGGGACGAAAGACGAAAGCATGGACTGTAGCTGTGTAGTCGATGGCGTAAATTCCGTGTTGGTCGTGGTCTTTATCAAAATGTTTGTTGTTATCGTTGATGTGTTGTTCAGAGTAATGCAGTCAGTCTTCAGTTGTCCGTTCACTTTTGCCAAGGAGTTCCCACACGAACAGTTCAAATCTGGGTTTTCCCGAAGGTCAACAAATCTCCAGTTGGATACTTTCGGGCAGATTAGTTTGTTCCCGCGAAGAAATAAACTTTCAAAGAGGTCATCCTGTAGATCTTTGTTTGAGCAATCCACAAGCTTCCAATCCAGATAACATTCGCACTTGTTGGCGCACAGCCGGCTGTCACCATTCCGAAAGAAATGAACCAAACTACGATCGCGAACATGACTATTAATATTATATACAAGGTGACACAACAGCAGCACTGGACGAAAACTTGCAAGTAATTGCGAACAAGGGAATACGTGACGGAAACACAGACGTGCTTTAGCGGACAGGGTTTAGTCGATTTCATTTTACAGGTCGGCATTTTTGGCGGAGGGGTATAGTCAATTTCAAATCACGTATTGTCGTTGTACCGACGAGAAAGTATGAAATATTCTAGCACAAATGCACTTGTTAATGGAAAGAAAAAAAGAGTGCAAAGGAGTTCATGACAGGGAAAGAACGTGAGGAAAGAAGAGAAAAAATAAACAGCGAACAAAAATGAACTTGCACGAGTCTAACTTTTTTTGTGTAATTTTCTTAAATTATTTCATTGTCAGTTTGATAATATAAATTCATGGTAAAACATGTCAATGTGTTCACTCGATAAGTAAAATACGTTCTTACAAAGTTCCTGTGGTGACTGTTCATACTGAAATTCCCCCAAAACGGACTGTTAATGTTTTGGGTTCATGTTGATGGGTCCAATCAAATCTTCATGGCCAAATCCTTCATAAATTCTGTCGATCATTTCGTTGGAGCTGTGTGCCACTCAGAGTACAAGCGTTTCCTTCGTACTTGGATCTTATTTCGTGATTAAAAGTGCATCCAGTGTGACATTTACTGTCTCATCTATTGCCTCTAGTTGGTTTTTGAAATCAAACCACTCGTCCAGAGAGAGTCACTCCAGATTTAGTTGGATAACCCTTGCCACTGACTGGATCTGTACAGTGAAATCTCACATGGACTTTCAAGTATCCTTTGTATTCTGTGACTGAAACATATAGTCCGCACTCTCCCAGCTTGAATAAATGTGGTTGATAAGGGGTCATACTTTAGTAATTGCTTAGATCTCTGACATTTACGGACAGAGACAACCCAGGGTTTGCAGAAATTCGAAGCCATCCTCAGAAACAACTTTCCGACTGGTAAAAGGGATAGTAAGGAAATAACACAAAAACCGTGGCAGCCATAACGGCGCAGTTTACATATTCAGACTTTCCCAATTTTAACCATTTCTAAGGAACAAGCCAGTTGTTTGAGTGGACTCGTGAACACTATGTGCACCTTTTTACCCACTACCGTGAAATGCGCACATAACAAGTGTTTTTTATTATGAAAGCCTCCCGGGACTACGGACGCAAGGATTGGCCCTTTTTTAACTCACAAATCAAATAAGTTCGCTTTTTTAAAACTATTTGTAGTTATACTATAATACAGTCAAGCCAAGAACCGTTGTCACTGGCTTAAAAACACACGTGTTCTCTGCTTGTTGGGGGTGTAATAGTATTTAACAATATTGTAAATTAAATAGCACAGTTCAAATCAATTTGCGAATGAACACGGAAATCAGCTTCTGGACAGAGAAGTGTTTCCGGGTCCGACTGGATTACCCTCAGATGAAAGTTGGACAGTGATTGTTTTTGATAGTATTAAGACATGAAATCACTTTTGTTTCATCCAAATAAAACATATATAAACGTTTCGTTTGGTTCAAGTTTAGATTTGATACTTATGTAAACCTTTATATATTCTTGGTAAGGCATTATCCCTTGGTAATGTGAAATCAATAACAAGAGTAATTTCCCATGGTGTTCCTCAGTCTCTGGGCCCACTTCTATTTTTGATATACATAAATGACTTCCAGAACTCCTCTAGGGTATTAGATTTTCATCTTTTCGCGGACGATTCGAATATTTTCTGTGCAAATGAGAGCCTCGCAGCTCTTGAACAAACAGCCAGCGAGCAGTTAACCCATATCCATGAATAGCTATGTGCTAATAAGCTGTCATTAAATATCGAAAATCAAACTTTGTTGTTTGCATCCTTCTCAAAAGAAATTAAACTTTAGCGTTAAAATAGTCCTTAACGATAAAATCCAAAAATATTAGAAAAATATTAAGAGAGTCCATCTGAAAACCATGCAGAGGTGTCTACAAGCACCCCTTCAGAATTCCTTGAAACTTTTATATAATAAAATAATAAAATAATAATTTTTACTTCTGTCCTCTTTTGCACAATTCTTGTTTGCTTCCTTTCTTCCTTCTTTTGACCAAAAAAATATGTATCAGCTAACTGTCTAGGCAAACCTCAGGTTATTACAGTTGGTTGAGTACCTGATCTCTGTTACTATAAGTTACTGTTTTCTCATTATTATTGTAATTAAGGTACTGAACAAAGTTATTGTATTGTATCGTATTGTACTGTAGCTAGCGTGGTACTTTACCAGATTAAGAAAATTGGTCTCAGTCACGGAAAAAAGAACACTGAAATTAAAGTTTTTCACAACTTGTAGTTAAATTAAAATTCAAAATGTCGAGTCTCGGAAACTCCGATTCACAGCTACACGTTTTCAAAGCAACAGTAAGAATAAACCTGCATTAATCATTGTTTGGGATCTTTCAGAGTCCTTGACCCTTGCCTTGTGCCTGATTACAGAAATGTTTCTTGAGAACCTGAACCACAGAGGCTGATGTTGTGGCACTAATTTCATCAATTTCAACAAGATCTGAGTAATAGGTCGACAACTTTACTTCCTGCAAAAAGGTTGTTCGCTGACCGGGAATTCGCGGGCCGCAAGCTGCAATTTTTTGCAACTTGATGGCTGAAGTTTCTGGACGTTGAAACTTTTCGCTGTTTCTCGAAACATCGATGTGATGGAGTTTGTTTTACAAAAAGAAGAGTTGGGGCGATGCTACTTTTACTTTTTCACCAATTGTTTTGGGAGGAAAGTCACAATATTAATGTTGAAACGGAACTAAACACAGAACTCGAGGAGTGACGCAAGTTGCAATAGCACATCTATGTCAAAACGAAGTGGTTCAAGACTTTGGCTACCAAGGATCTTCATTTAGCGAAAACTCGGAAGTCAGCTTCCCTTGATAACTAAAAAGTAATGAAAAACTGATATGTGGCGTCGATTTACAAAATATTCTTCCAGAAACCCATTATCTCTCGCAAGGAACTGCTCGAACTGGGACCTCTGCAATTTTGCAACTTGATAGCTCAAGTTTTGGGTGGGGGGAAATTTTTTCGCTGTTTTTCGAAGATTGATGTGATGGAGTTTAATATTTAACGTACAGAACAGTTGGAGCGATGTTACTTTAACTTTTTCGCTATTTTTTTTTTGGGAGGAAAGTCACAATATTCATGTTGAGAGAGAACTAAGCATAGAACTCGAAGAGTGACGTAAATAATGGCGATCAAAACGATGCGATTCGAAACTTTGGTTGCTAAGGTTCTTCTATTTGTGAAAACTTGGAGGTCAGCAGACCAAGATAACCAGAAAGTAATGGATAACTGTTATGTGGCAACGATTTACAATGTGTGCGTCCAGAAACCGATTGCCTCGAACAAGCTGTTTGTTTTTGTTGTTTTGGCCGTTTAAACTCAGTCAGATATTGGGCAGTGTGATACTCAGTCAGAAGGGAATGAGTAATAAAATGGTGAAAGAGACACTTGAATCGTATGCATATTAAAGTTGGCGGTCATTTCTTATAGAACTTTTATTGTTGATGATCGGTGCTACAGTTTTAATTTACCTCAGTTTTTATATACAATAAATCACTAAGAGTTGTTCAAGCTAGACTAGGGTAGTTGTACTCACTTAAAATCTTAAAATTACTTGATGGCTAGTGATCAACACCTTGCGGAATAACCCAGCTTGATTGACACACAGCAAGGTGCACTGTAATGCGGACAGGCCAATGGCCAATTATTTTCATATTAACAGACTTTTCTGAATGTTTTTCAAATCGAAATTGCTGACATTTTGTGTTTAATAGCATTGTTTGGTGATTGTGAAATTAGCCCTTTGTTTGGTTTCTTTGGAATTTTTGTGCGAGAATCCAAAAAAAATGATATGCTTATGATCAGGTTAGAACAACGTATTCTCATACTCAGAGCGGGTTAGTCCATGTGGCCTTTTGCCAAACACAGCGTTCTTTAACAAAGTGATTTGTTTTCTATTTGCACATTTGTCAGATCTGAAACATGTTAAATCTATGACTCCTATGAATCGTTTTAATCAACTTGCAATATCTCAACAGTACCAAGTGATAGCTCCAGCTCATTTGTTTTTGTATGTCTTGCCACAGTTGAGACAACTATTTACAAAGTTGAATATATTTGAGCAAAGAATGGTTTTTATGACTTTTGCTTGTCGTGAGAGGCTTTTATAAGATTGACCACTTTCAAGTGACCTTGAAAAGGAGCAAAATCGAAATAAAGATATTCAAGCATAAAAGCTGAAGGCGCGGTGGAAACACCCTTGAATCCCACGACGTTTTTGTTGTTAAGGCCACTAAGAATACGCGCTTCTTTGAAAAAAAGGCGCTTGTCTGCCTCTTCTGCTCCTAGGAGCTCCTTAATTACAACAGTGTTTGCTGCATACTTAGCCACAAACACGGCACCGAAAGAACCTCTCCCAATTTCCTCCTTATTGACAGATCTGCCCACTGGAAGGAAGCAGATCCAATACATACTCGGAAGCACGGTCCCGCTTCTTTCCTTGTAAAGAAGGGAATTTGAACGCCATTCGGAAGTCATAAATTACATCTTCGCAAGCACATGTACTGAAAACGTTTTCCCGCCAAAGATATCACGTGTCATAATCACATAAACAAAATACACCTTTTGTAAATAAGAACATTTTCTCATGAACTATTAACAAAATTAAATTTTGCTTTTCCCCCTCTATTTCGCACTTGGTTGAACAGAAAGTGTAATCAACTTTTACAAACGTCATTCTACATTTCTGGATGGCTCTCCTTCCTCAATTTAGTCCAATTTAAAAAAAGATATTCAGTTACACAGAACAAGAAATTAAAGCACGTAACACTTGACAGATTGAAAAGCTAAGTGATACGTTAGTAAATGAATTGTTGGTTGATTCAATTATGGTCCAAAGTTTTATATTAGATTACTAGTGACCCAGACACTTCATTACCTTTGTCGCGTTTTTAAGTAAACACAAGCCAGTCATGCGGCACCGCAGCCGTGGCGTGCAGTTCTTCAAGAACGTTTCTAAATTTATAATTATGAGCCAACGTTTTCGAGATTGTAGCAACCAGAATGTGTTTTTTTTTAAAGTGTAACATTACATTTTGTAAACTTCAGTGATTTCAGTGCTGGAACTCCAGTAATTTATTTACATTCATCACAAAATAGTTAGTGTCCAACGCTATGAATGTTTATAAAAGCATCTGTGCGCGTTGGAAATTTCCAATGCAACCAACGTTAAATGCGGTTAGCTTTTAAATACATACTAAACAGTGCTGTGCATTTGGCTTTTGAACTGCACTCAGTACGTGACCGCTTGGCAAAGAAAATGCCGCTTCTTAAGAGACAAAGAGCAACATATATGTTTCAAGTAGTTTTAAATATTTCTGTAAGCAAAAACAGAAAGTTAAAACCGTTCAACAAAAACATTATTACTTGAAATTTCATTCGTTGTCAAACTTAAACTTTGTGGACTGGCGGGAACAAACTTGCAGTGACCAAACATATAGCATCGCTTGACAAAACAATTTTTCGGTTTTCCGTTTTAAAGATTCCGGCTTTTTCGGTTCCCCCTTTTAAAGATTCCGGCTTTTCTCGTTCCCCCTTTTTCCGTTCCCCAAGATTCCCCGTTTCCAAATTCCGGTTTTTAAAGATAGCCAACAGAGATCCCAAGCCTTTGATAGTCCGCTAATTTGAGCGAAATCAAAGATACAGTGTCATTCTTCACCCGTCTGTGTTTCTCATAGCAAAAACAAATCAGATTTAGGACAGTATCTGACGACTAGCCACCCAAATCACTGATTACTCATTCACGAAGTAACTTTGTTTTAAAATATAAATATATCCGAGCGAGGGCTGGGCTGAATGACGCACTTCTTTTTTTTTGGAAAAAAATCTCTTTCAGAAATATAAATAGAGGAAAAGCCCGACTTTAATTTTTTGTCACTACAAATTTTACATATCTCAATAATTAGAATAGCCAGTATGCAAATAAATAGCATTTATAGAAGGAATAAAAAGAAACATGTTCTAAAATTGGTTATATTTTCAGAGGCGAAGCCAAGGGGGGAGGGGTGGGGGTCGTTGGTTGTCCGTGACCCCCTCCCCCTTGTGAGATAGTAACTGATGAACTGCCAGGCTAGAATAGAAAAATTTACGTCACATGAAACTCAGCTCCTATAGATGCAGCTATTTTAGGAGCTTGTTACTCTGCGTTATGCTTATCCGAAAAAATGCCACGTGACAGGTCGCACGTCGACACAGGGTGGGGTGACCCCCCCCCCTTTGAAAAATCCTGGCTATGCCCCTGATTTTCTTCAAAAAAAGAATTAAATTTCCGTAATCATGTTACCATTTATCAAAAGCTCTATTCAGTCCATCATTTTTTTCAAAACAAAGACAAAGTTGTTGCAGTTTCATATAGCTCGCTCTATTGAATCCGCTTCCATGCAGCTGCAGCCTTCATCCAATTTCAACAGGAGTTTCTTGTCAGGAGCTTTTCTTTTAACAGGTGGGACTGGTACTTCCAGGTCTAACTCATCGCAGAGGAACTGGAGAAAAGTGACTTTAGCCTTCTCAATCGACCCTGTCCGCACCAACTCGCACACGTTATATTGATTGCATACTATCGCCGGGTGGAAAAGTTACAGTGAGGACAGAACCGACTCCCTCGTTATTGCAAAGTTTTCTACCTTAACGGCTTCCGCGACGTCTTCTTCGTTGGATGGCAGATCACTCGACTGTTGGCGAGATTTCGCGGCAAGCCGTGAGAAAAACGAAGAGACCTTCTGCGATGTAGGAACTCGCTGAGAACAAATAGGCGTGCTCCGTTTGAGTCTTTGGCCCGCCTTATTTCGCCACGGTCTCGGCATCATGCTTTAGCCCTGTTATTTCTCCTATCTTGAATTTGGCTGCGAGGTACTCTTTCTGCTTGTCATTAAACCGATATGGTTTCTTGGACTGGTTTAGTGCCCATCCTTCTGATAGAGAAGGGGATCCACTAGCTATAGATTCAGGAGCTCCTAGCGATTGTACAGAACTAGTTGCCTCGCACAGCTTCATCGCAAACGTTTCTTTTGCGAGTTCCATTGTGGTCGCTCTCTCCAGAGATTTTGTGCATTTTTCGAAAAGCAAGTGTCTTTCTAACGAGGAATACCTTTGAAATACTCGCGTGCAACCGTCTTTCGAGCAGCTGAATACCAAGCCAGTTTCACTCTCTCTTGTATCCTCATCGGATGAACGAGTTTCATTCCGAGTTGATGCGCAGTGCGGAGGCTTTTTCAGGGGCTTGAAATCTCCATCTGAAAAAGTAACTGTTATCCAAGTTGAACTTATATCTGGAAACATACCACATACATTTTTTATAACAATAGAAGGAATATTTATAAAGGGAAAATAGGGTGGAGTCTGAAAAAGAGAGAAAGAAAAGGAAGGATAGACACAAAATATACAAAAACCCCTCCCCCTCGCCCTCCCCCATCCATTTTTTTCTGACCTACATGTAGCTTAAAATGTCTGCCCTCTTCCTCGCGACCTTTGAAGGACGAGTTTAACACACAAGCAAACGCCTCCATAAATACCCTCAATGGTCGAATGATTGAGCCAACAAACGAATAAACAACATTTCGTTTTAAAAAAATAAATCATGCAAACAAGAATTTACCTTGTTGTCCCTGGAATGCAGTCAAACGTTTCCCCTGGCCGATCTGCTAAGCTCGTCTGGCAACAACGCCTGTTTGAGTGTATAGAAATATATTCAACTTGTTGATTCCAGGGATCTTCGACTTGTCGCTTTGTCGTTCCTGTATAGGCTCCACAACTGCAACACGCACTCCTTGTGAAAGAATCGTCTGCTTCATCTCTTGCGCTGTATTCACATCATTGCCCTCATTCAAATACATTCTTATGTGATTTTTGCATGTCGCAGACGTGCGGTCGGCGGGCCCTTTTCCTCCCTGAGGATCGGTAAAGTCCACAGCAAAGACCCGCATTCCTGAGGACAATTCGATGGCTGGGGTGGATAGATGGGTTGTGGCGCTGTGGTACGCCCCGCGTTATCTTGTCTAAAATAGACTTGTGTTTTTTTTAGGGTTCTCCCTCTTAAGCGTACGCAGCACGTGCTCCATAAGTTGTACCACCGTTGAGCTTCCTTGGTTGCAAAACAGCACAATGTGGACGAACGTCTGGGTCTCTATGTTCCCATTGACTTTTCTGGTCACCACGCTCAAGTGCCACGAAACGCCACGCTTGCCAAACCAATCACTTTGGCTCTCTCGGTAGCGTTGTGGCGGACATTTCACACCCCAATCATTCGTTATTAGACAGGTTTCATTGTCAAGCAAGTTTAAAACATCCAGCCTTGCCTGGTCTTGATGGACAGAGCGAATTTGGTTGCATTTCCAAAGCTGGATTGACTGCTTGGCATGCTCGTATAAAAATAGGACTTCATCGCGGTCCTCGGGCACATCAAAGTTTGCTTCGTTAACGGCATGTTCAATAGTTTCAAGCGTCTCTTCCAACGTCTGGCATTCAGTACAATGCTGAGTTTGGCTGTGGTTGCAACTCTGCTGCAAGGCCTTGTCGCTAGCACCACTCAAGGAACAAGAGGCTCTACGCAGCCTATACTCATGCGCACGTTATAGTGGAACGAAATTAGTACCTAATGTCTGTGTACCTTCGTCTATTTTGAAACTGAAACAGTGATTACATATGTAAGATATTTAAAAATTGTATTGGAGCTGTCTTTTTCGGAGGTATTTTAAAGACAATTTTAATTAGTTTATTGTTGAGAAATTTATGGAATATTATGGAATCGCACACTCAGGTGGGTAAATTTGTAGTCATTGTCTTCTTCAAGCTGTGGAATTAGGTGATTCCAAACATCTAAAACGATTTGACCTGTGGCATCACCAATAGTAGCATTGAGGACTTGGTACTTGGCTTAGCCAAGAACTATTGTTTCACCAAGTTTAAGAACTTTACATACCACCGTTATGTTATCTTCTGGCCGTTCATGGAGCTTATCTAAAGTCGTTAGTTTCTGCTTGCTCAGTTCTTTTAAGAACTGAAATGGGCACTCATAGCTGCTTGGAAGTGGGATTTGTGTGATGTCATTTACCACCAGTTTAGTCTGATCGGCGGTGTCTGTGTAGCGAGTGATCTTCACTGGTATTCTAGAAGCTTCTTTTTCAGCCAAAATGGCTCGCTTTGATGTTGAATAACATAGAACGTCCTGTATCAATTCATCTCCTAGCTGTAACTTGAATGTGGAATAATCCAGTGTATCTCTTTTGTCGCGCTTCACTGGCGAGACACTGTGTACATATCTAATAAGGCTTTTAGAACTTTTGCTATTAGTGGGACTAGTGGGAACAACAACATTTGCAGAAGATTTAGTTTCTTGACTATTAGGAGCACAACCAGCTGTGGGAGCAGTGGTACTGGGACTGGTAGGAACAACAACACTTGCAGAAGATTTAGTTTCTTGACTATTAGGAGCACAACCAGCTGTGAGAGCAGTGGTACTGGGACTGGTAGGAAGAACAGCACTTGCAGCAGATTTACTCTCTGGAATACAAGGAGCACAACTAGTTGTGAAAGCAGTGCTACTGGGACTGGTTGGAATAGACACAATTGTTAATGATTTAACCTCAGGACTACCAGGAACACTTTTAGTCGGCGATCTAAGTTCATTCACTTTCTTTCTTGATTACATGACAGTACTCGTCCTGCAAAAGGCAGAAAGATGTTAATTGTGAAAGTTAAAGATTTATTAAATAAGCCCAATTTAGTATTTAATCTTGTCTAGATTCTAACTAGAGTCTAACTAGAGTCTAGAGTCTAACTAGAAAACCCTTGGTTAACTTAGACTCTAGGCATCTCCTCATTCCTTAAAGGTATCTGGTA
>JAOBYF010177326.1:0-10642 GCA_025403605.1 Parazoanthus darwini | reverse complement strand
GAAGATGTTTTACATTCCAAAATACGAGACTTGAAGGACAAGAACGTCACTCTCTCAAGAGTTAACGGAGAAATGCAGCAAGAACTTAAAGAAGTGAGTGGAAAGCGCTGGTGAAGGAGTTGCGTATGATAGATGGGGGTGCAACGTAGTAAATATAGGGAAGGGGCATAATAAGGGATAGTTGGGTGCATTTGTTTGGGATTGCGAGAAAGATTGTGTAGGCTTCCACTTGGTTGGTGTTGGGGAGGGGTGGCTGGGGTGAAACTCAGTTGGTGTTGGGTGAACTTTGGTTGGTATTTATGTGTGGGGGTGGGGTGGCTGTGGTGAAACTTGGTTGGTGTTAGTGTGTTGGAAAGGGATGGCTAGGGCGAAACATCACGTACTTATGCGTGCATATGTTTACGGAAGAAAATATAGAAATTACAACCTAAGTGTTTGTTCCTTGCAGGTCATGGAAATGAGAGTTGCCCTTGAACTTCAGCTGGAGCGGCTCAGACCATTTAGTGCCCAGTAATGTGGGCTCCGACTGTTTAGTGCCCAGTTTGAGGGTTAGACAAATTTAGTGCCCAGTTACGCGCCTTTTGATCGCTGACGTCTCATCTGCCTGTGCTTTTGCATCCTTTAGTTCCAAGGAGCAAATCAGGATGCGAAATAATTTTACGCTGCGCAACTGTTCTGCACTCTGCGCATCGTGGTGTGAATAGTGGTTCGTGAAAAGCGTTGCCGCATCAAATGACTATCATTTGCTTTTCAGTTACTGAAGGCGACCGCAAAGCAAGCGCAACACTGAATTTAACGGGTGGCTTGTGCGATACATGTAAAAAAAATTCCAGTAAAGTTATTACCGACTTGTGGACTACCAAAGCGTGAACAGCATTTTGGAAACTTTGACGCTAAAAACTGCTAAATTTCCTCAAATAGCTATAGTTTCCCGTGCATATTGAGTGACCTTAATTACGCGGTGACATATTGAATATAATAGTTGCAAAGATATCAGATGAGTTATGCAGTGCTAAGCACTGGTTTGACGAGTCTATCTAAGAGTTCAAAACTATCAGTTTTTGTTGATATTGAAATGGCCATTGAGCAGAAAATCCAGCGCGTGTGTGTTTTTTGAGATGGGGGCCGCAAAAAGAGGAAAAAAAACTGCTTGTTTCTTCCCGAAAACGTTATTTCATTAAGGTATAGCTAGATATAAAGAAATTAGTTTAAAAGTTGAGTTTAGGGAATTAAATGCTTTTTGCTCCCTCACGCCATACTTGGATAGTTAAGTCGTTTCGGTCGGTTGAAGCACAAAATTGGGAGGTATTTCGTTAAGGAAAACACATGCAGAGGGAGGCTTGGCACAAACGTGTTGTCTTCGTGTGCGGTTACAATTAGAAACAAGTTGATCAGTGTAACAACACGTTTGCAGCAGGTAAAGTGACAAAGCTAAGAAGATTTTTCTTTATTGCAAGAGTCAAATTTCTCCGTTTCGGAAATTAACGGAGGTAAAAGACAAATATAATTATAGTAAAAAGGAAACAAAAAGTCCCAAAGGCAAAAATTAAAAGTTATCACTGTGTTTATGATTACAGAAGTCAAGAGTTTAACTTTTGTTTGAATTGTTTGCGATCGAACTTGCGATTTTGTTGTGAGGAGGGGAGTGAACCAAACTCGAGAAGTGTGCACCAGAATATGCCTTCACTCTCTCCTCTTGATAATATCATATTTAATACTACTGTACTCTTGTTGGAGCACTGTACAAAAGCAAACCTTGTTAGTCAGGCCAGATAAGTGTGACAATCGTATATTTTGCGTGCATGTATACTGCTGTACTGTGAGACCACCAGTAGAACGTTCAAGATGACACAGTCATCCAAATTGCACCAGAGGTCCCCAGTTAAGTGAGAAATCTCCCGACGTAACCTAGTGAACAAGGGGAATCGAATCCTTTTAAACGTACATTTTAGGTTCAAAGTTCAAAGGTTTGTTGCCTACAGAATGCAAATCCCGTTACCAGCCATGACTGAAGGATACTGTTGGAGATTAAGAGAGGGGGTGGGGTGGGGGGTGGAAGATTGGCAAGTTTTTAGCTGCAACGGAGGTATCTGCTTTGGCTGCAACTGTGTGTTAAATTCTATCTCGGTTTCTTTTATGTGACGTTTTACTTTTTGGTACGTTCAATTCTTTACAAAACTCTTCCTCACCCCCACTCCCTGTTTCCGTATGAAATAGATGGTTACCCCACAACTATGTTAAAGTTAAATCAACTTCAAACCGAACACTATCTATCTAAACATAACATTTTAACTTATGTCACATTCGTTAATAGACACTGTTTGTGAACTTGCAACATCACATTTTTGTTTTAAGAAAGATGTAAAACCTACAGTGAGATATATGTATTAACAAAGTATAGGATATAAGTAAAAAATAAAGAAATTTATTTATAAGCAGCTATTGTGCATCGTTTTAGTGTTGTTGTGAAAGGGTCTTAACTACGAGCTTTTTTTTCGTCGTTGACCTGACTAAACGATTCGCAGTACTTGGTGCACCTCGCTTGCGCGCAGTTAACTTTTAACTGCGGGTTAACTTTTAGACGGTGCACCTATTTGAGGCTATACATTTGTTCTAGACCCGCAATTGCAGACTGCGTTTATTAGCAACTGCGCGCTCTTTGGAGAAATGTGGCCTTATCAGAGAGATCTCGCTTGTGTTGGAGACTACGTTGATCGAAGACTTCATAAGTAGAGAGAGCGCGCTTGTTTGAGACAACTAAATGCGCTTATTTGTCACTGCTTATTAGGGAGACATGCTCTTTACGGAATACAGCGCGCTGATTTGAGACAATGGGAGACTGATCAGCGCTGATTGGCGACGCACTAAATATTGAGAACTGCTCTTATTGGAGACGGCGCGCATTATCTCCAATACTAAAGTTCCTCTAATAAACAATCTCCAATAGGCGCAATTTACGGTTCGATCCTAAGTGACTTCAATGTGAGTGTCGACTTCTCTCACTTCCGGGTAGTTTGACCTTTTAAAGGATTCTTTCACGGTTCTGCGCATGCTCGGGTTATCAGAAATTTAATTTGTGTTCCGGCCTGAAACAAAGCCAGTTTCTGAGGTTTTACGCGGCGAAGTGTCGAAGGTGAATTTCATCTAAAAAATCTCTCTCTTACGCATCGGCGATAAGAAATCGTTTTGTTTCGATCTTATTAAGAACGATCGAGGTCAGGATAAATTTCCTGGGTGTATTCCCTTGGTTTCTATTGGTTATGAGACCATTGCAGTCATCTGAGCTCGCGCATGTGCAAAGCCGTGAAACTGCCCTTTTAAATATACGGAGCACTGACAGAGAAGGACGCATCGCCAGAGCTGACGGAATCTACCAACATCAATTGGTGTCAATTTTCCTTTATATAGTAGTAGTAGTAGTAGTAGTAGTAGTAGTAGTAGTAGTAGTAGTAGTAGTAGTAGTAGTAATTAGTAGTAGTAATAATAACAACACTACTATACTACTACTATACTACTACTACTACTACTATTACTACTACTACTACTACTACTACTACTACTACTAATAATAATAATAATGATAATAAAAATCAGATTGTTGGAAATTCAATAATACAGTCGATGTTCATAATTAAACTCTATGTTAGCTTAAATAGAAATTATGGTTATAAAAAATATGTATTTTTGGGAACGGATCGGTTCAAATACGGCAGTTTGAATAACTACGTAAGCCGCCTTCTTCCCTCACCGCTTGAAGTCGATATTTCCCATATACACGGCTTTGCGCTTTAAACGAAGTCTTTTTTTGAAAAACTCTGGTCTGGCAACCTCTCCCCACCTCCCGATTGTTGACCCACATGGCAAACTCCTAAAATGATCTCAAGGCTTATGAGCATGGTCAGTTTAAAGTTTCACAATAGCGGTCGGCCTCTCCTTATGCGCAAAAGCGTCGGCAAAACGCAGGCCGAAAGCATCAATGAACACTGTTTCTAGACTAGAATCTTAACATAGGAGATCATAATACAACTTCCTTCTCGAGAGCGGAGTGATAATTTGGAATAAAATATCAAACAATTTGCGGAAAACGAAGGGAAAGGTTTTCAAAATGAATACACACCTACTGATACACCCACAATACTAGAACATTTTGAACATGCCCAAACCAACACCTCCACCTTTAAACACATAAAAAAATTCTCAAATCGACTTCCAGCTTCTACCGTTCTAACCAATAAAAATGCTATTTATCTGCGCGTCTCTGCTTCATCAGTTTTCTTCTTCTTTCCTTCTTTCAATCACGAACCCGGCTCGACACTGGCTTGGTAAATTAATCATCTGAACAAAAAAATAGTTGCTGTAGCTCTAGAAAACTTCCGTTGATTACACAAGTGTAAACACTTGTTTAACTCAAGTCACGTTATTTTTTGTGATCGTTTTAAAAAAAGAATTGACTTAACGAAACATTCCGGTTCAGATAAGTTTTTTCCGAGCAGCGTCACTCCAGTCAAGCACCTTTACAGACCTCAAGCGCAGTCTTGAGTCACCCGTCACTAGCTCTTTGATCTCTACCGCCACAGCAACCAGCGTCTTGCCTTTGAGTTGCCATGGAAACGGTACAATCCGCTTGTGTCCGATCGTGGTCCCCTCTTCACTATAACACTTTGAATTTTCCTGTGTTATAAAGCTCACTCGGTGCCCCGCAACCAGTTGACCAAAGCCGCTAACATCCTCCATCACCACAAGAGAACCGTTGTTTACTCTGAAAGGTTTGTCTAACCGCCAGGTTGATCTTTTCCCAACTTTCATTTCCGGTTTGTCCACTGACAATAACACTTTGCTTGTAAGTGACCTAATAGCGCTGCCAAGTTTCCGATAAGCCTCGACATCAGGTCTAGGTACCAGGCCACTCTCGTCGGGACTCATATTGAGAATCATCGTACAGCCCCTGCCGACGCTGGTCAGATACTCCTGGACTAAATCCCGGGTGTCTTTTATCGTGTGTGCGGTGCCCGGAGTATAAAACCAGTAGTGTTCTCGCAGGACCGTATCACACGATGCGGGGCAGAACTGCTTTCCAAGCGGTGTACCAGGGACAATCTTACCTGGAAAAAAACTTGCTGATAAAATTACTGGTACTTGACTGAAACAGACTCCTATTTCTTAGAAAACCAAAGATAACTATTAATCAGTCCGTAAGGAGGCCATTTTTACTAAACAAGTAAATTAGGTTGCAACCGAAATTTTGAAACTATATAGCTCGCTTTTTACCTGTGTTTGTGTGTTCGTTGCACATTCCGTCAGGGACTGGATACCAGTTTGGTAAAGGTGCTTGCGCATTCTCATTCCCCACCCACCTCAAGCCCTGATCGCCTGCAAACGTTGGACATTCGTCACAGATGGAGTTGGAGGCAAGTGACCGTATAATCGGTCCGATATCAGGGCTTATACCCCGCTTGATGCCAGCATCAAACCAGATGTAGAAAGGCTTTCCATACGGTGATTCTTCGCCAAACAATTCTTTCATTTGTGCTTCTGCAACTTTGTTGAACAGTGCTTGCTTAAAGGGAGGCACAGCGACATAGTTGTCGACTCCCATGAACCAGTTGTTGTGGACGCTGAAGAAAAAGCCATATTCGAGCCCATGCTTCTTGCACGAGGCCACAAACTCGGCAGCAATGTCTACCTTACCTTGCCTCCACTTGGTGCTGGCCACAGTGTAGTTGTACGTCTTGCTCGGCCATAAAAGGAAACCGCTAAAGTGTCCCAGTGTCAAGACAACGTACTTAGCGCCAAAGCTCTTGGCTGTCTCGACCCACTGGTCAGTTGAAAGTTCGGTTGGGTTAAAAGTGTCTGGAGGGGCCACGTGACCTAAAATATGGACGCCACATAGTTGTTTTAAGTTGTGCCCATTTTTATGTCTTAAGCGATAACATTTTCTATATTTATAGAGCTTAGAACTATTTTTAAGCTGAGCCTTGAACGTTCTAATTTTTTCAAGATTTCAGCCTTGAATGTTCTTAAAGTGTTCTTGGTATTAATTTTTTGTAACCGTGTACGATTACATTTAAACGCTGTGCCCGACATCGCACTCAGCTCCTTAATGTACTTAAACACATTGCTTACTTCCGTTTGCCAAAATAAAATGTGAAAATTGTATTGCTTTCTAACGATGTTTTAGTGGCAGTTCTCCATACCGTTCTCAAAATTTATAGAAATATATGTTCCTTTCACAGTTTCAAACTTAAAGCGAGGTACGTTCATAGACTGTTCTTAAGTTTTGCTATTTTCGCTCTTTTTGTTTTATTATCCGAAGTTGCCGCGCGTGAAGAAGTTTGAAGAGGGTGCGACGTTCCATACGATTGTGATGTCACGCGTTGCCTGGCAACTTACGCCCGCAGATCACCGGGCTGACTAAGCAGATCGCAGCAAACTTCTTGGCTGAAACAAGGTGCGCATAACAAGAAATTAGTTGAGAAAGACAAAACATCGAACAAGGGCAGAAAGCTAACAGGAAAGGTTAGAAATGTAGTCGTCTTACTGGTGTATTCACCGCAACTGGCCGGGAAGCAACACGGCGTTGGGTTTGTAGATTATGTTTTGTAAACAATTTGCCATTTGGCGGATTTTTTTGAAAAACTTACAAACAATTTTCCTGTTTCAACTTAGCAAACCTTTTTTTCCCGGCGGAAGATAGTCGTGCTGTCAAATATTCAGGCTCTCATTTTTCGGATTCTGTTTTTACACTTCAACCAGTTTACAACGTGAGGGATAAATGTTTTCATTATGCTTGAGCAAGGAACCCAGAAATAATTATTTATTATTTCAAGAGCTGCATGTAAGCCTCCCTCGTTTAACGGAAAGTTACCAAATGGCACGGAGAGTTCGAAGTTTTAATAGCCTGTATCAGTATCTACTTCGTATCTCAGAATTATCAGTTTCTGAAATGGAGCCGAACATGATGGCTGAGTCCTTGTTCGGGAAATAATGCCCGTCAATGGAAAGTGCCGGATGTTCTTCAATTTCATTGAGGCATGACACGTGACACGGGTTTTACCTTCAAGGGCTCATCTCGTGACACGATGACCGACTTGCTCAGATTGATTACGAAACTAGCAAGGCCGGAGAGAGTTATAATCAGTTAATATATCGTGTATGTCACTCTTAAGTCTCTTAAATAACGGCTGTAAAGTTTGAATATAACTGGTCTTGACCAAGTTCCTTTGAATTTTCGTTTTCAAGAAACATCAAATAGACCACGTGCTGATGAAAATTTAAAGATGTTTACATATTGGTGCCCGAGTTTATTTACTTTAACACGATGCGGACCATGCCTTGCCATGTGGCCGTGTATCGCGTTTTTGTTACTGAAAAACTGGCGTCGTGTGTGTGTACTTTTGTAGACAAGTGTACTTATAGATACGATTTTGACGTTTAGAATAGTCAAACAAGTTACTCACCAACTCTCATTTGCCTGTCGAATGTCTGCATGTTGAAGTGAATAACAGCTCCTAGCTCATAATCCAGCCACTTCCCCTGAGTGGCACTTGGTTTGGCCACAGTTATTCTCTGACTTCGTGTCACAGCAGTCATGGTGCAAAGTTGCCAAACTAGAAACAAGACTTGTAACCAGCGGAAATCCTTCGAACGCGGCTTCATACTTGTTTGTAAACGTAGAATCGTGACAGCCTTTGAAGATCCTTCACAAACTGGAAATAGCTCGACAGGTCTTTTCCATGGCCATTCTTGGCAAGCAGCTTAGAAAAAAAACAGGTTAGACCTTGTTGGGTTGTGGTAGAAATGTTCTCGTTCACATGCTATATTCCGTTAGAAAGTACGAGTTCAAACTAACATCTCATTCTCTCCAAAACTAACCACAGTTCACATTTGAGTGCCACCTGTCGGGCGTCCTGTGGCCGACCTGCTGGAACTACTGGTAGCACCTCTGAGACGTCATGTTAACAATGTATAAGTTTCCCGACGTTTCCTGAACGCTTACAACTGTTTAGGGAAATGTTTACATTTTGTCAAATGGCATAATAGGCCCGGGTCAAACGTGTGCTGAATGAAAATCACTACTGGCATATCAGGCTTAAAGTTCAACGCAAGACTGTAGTACAAAAATAATCAAAATTTTAAAAAAGGCGCTAAAACTTGAACTCTTTCCACCCATTTCATAATAACTTAGTCATCGTTAACGCGGGAAGATGAACTCAAATTGACTGAACAAGTATTATCTACTGATATTTACATTTTGTTTCAAGCCATGTAAAAAAAGAAAAGAAAGAAAGAAAGAAAGAAAGAAAGAAAGAAAGAACCTCAGCTAATATTTTTGTGATAACGGAAGAACTGTCGAAATAATTGAATTTATTGAATTTAGAAATAAACGCCCGTGTTCGAATAAACTCGAAAATATACGCCTCTACTTGAAACTCCTCTAAAGTTAAAAAATAATAAGCGTCCAAGTTTTCTGGTGATGGAAACACGATAAACATTTGACAATAAGTTCATTTGAAATAAATTACCGGCCTTAGATACCATAGGTTCTTATATGTGGGCTTTTACTATATTTCCTTATCGGTTCCTTTATCTCACTTAAACTTCCTACTATTAATTTGTCCTTTATTTCAACAGTTAAATGTTTTACGCCATCAAAACTCATAGTTCCGAGTGATCACATGGCCGGCGGAACCCTTTTGCACGTAGGGCGGCTATAAGAAGCAAATGAAAGAAAACGAGTCAAAAGCATCGCGTTTTGTGTAAAAGTATAGCATAAAACTGGCCGAAAAAGTGAGGCCGCCCCTGTTCCGCCGGCCCGGATCAGAACGTCTCCCGGCCTTGTCCCGCATGGCCTCCAGTCGGATGAGCACGGTAGGGACTCGGCACTAGCCACGATTTCCGGCTCCGGTCGTAGTTCAAAGGGTAAATGACGCTTGAAATCCTCATCCAGTGAATAAAGTGACCTAAATCGTGAACAGTTGTTATCCACTCCTCCATGGGATTTACAATGAATGATAGTTACATTACTTTAAGTATCGACTATACTTGTGTTGTTGTGAAGCACTTTACTTGACCGTTTCTACACTCAAATGTATTCCGTTTCTGGCGGTCAGTGTGGCTCCCGCCTGTAGTACCAATGGAACTTGTGTTTCCGGTGAGCGAACGAATCTGAACTTTCTCAGAATCTTCACCAGGGTCAGTTTGACCTCCAGGAGGGCGAACCTCAATCCGATGCAGTTGCGAGGCCCTGCTCCGAACGGGAGGTACTGGTACGGGTGACGCGAGTCTTTGGCCGGGCCTCGGAACCTGTGGAATATATCAAACGTATTTATGAAAAATGAAATACCACAAATCACATGAAATGTTCGCATATTTGGATATAAATGGATTAGCTTGAGAGGGAGATGAGGAAGGGGGCGGGAGAGAGGTAGAATGGGAATGAGGTTTCTAAGTTCAATTTTTGGCCTCAATATTTGTTTAAAAACCAGTTTTCCCTTTCCCCTTTGACAATGAAACCCAGTAGAATTGTGTGGAATGTACGGCAATTATGGGGCGGGTGCTTGCAAAGGTACAGCCTGTTAACGATGGTTTACTTCATCAGTCAACACCTATAAGCACCTTATTGGGAGACACTAACTAAAATACGCCACTTACTGAAAGCTCACATCGGAAATGAAACCGCGAATATCGTGAAATATAAAGTTTTCTCCGCTATTGTTCCACTCTAAAAACGTAAAATAAAATATATCGCCAGCTAATTAAAATGAAATTTTTTCGACAGTGCACGGCAACCAAAACCGAGTCCTTGCTGTTTTCGCAGTTGAATATTTAATTTGGTCTGAAGTAATGCATGAGTCATTTGAAATCCCCGCACCTCCCCCTTCGGGCCTTACCGGGGCAATGCGGGGACTTTCAATGCTATTCACTCGGTTTGAGTATCCTGTTAGGCGAGAGATCCACTTCTTTTCACAGCTTTGTATCGTGCACCGATCGGGGGTTAAGCGGAGGAGTCACTTTTGGTCAGCGGTTGTTTTTCGCGTTATCAGTGCACCGAGCTAGCGCCGACACACCCGAGCGAGACCCGCAGTTTGCAATCGTGTCCTTTTAGTTGAACCAAAGGAGCAGGAATTTTAACATGCTTTGCAAAATCAAAAGTACTCGGAGTGAAAGGAAAAAGGCAGTTTTCGCCGAAAGCTGGGCGATTTTGTTATTTTATGTTATTTAAACCTCGAGTCTGGCTGTGTTCAAGCAGGGAGGTTTCAGGCCATGATTGTACGTGTATGCTTATCAGTTTCAGCCAAAAATCAGAAAATTTTAGGATTCTGTAATAGTGTTGCCTTTTTATATTTCTAGATTGCAAGGAGAAAAGAAAAAACCGTTAAGGTAAGAGGTAAACTTTGTAGCCGATCGGCAGCCGGTTCAAGTAGCGGTAGCAATTGACCTGTTTTTCCTGGCGGACCGCAGCGGGGTTGATGTTCTTGATGTTTAGACAATGGATCTCACCGATTCGAACGCAGTAAACAAGTATAGTCAAGATGACGATTACGAGGGATAGACAGTTTACTCATGATAACTTGGATGTGTATAATACTTTAGTATTATAGTATGTATACTAAAGGTAGATATATACGGATTGATGGTATTA
>JAOBYF010177215.1:0-10644 GCA_025403605.1 Parazoanthus darwini | reverse complement strand
TTACAAGAAAGGGACAAAAACAGCTATAAATGACAATTGACAAGGGACAGGAAACGGCTTCACTTATTTTGTAGTTTTGCCTCTCAAATGCGTCCCTTTTCAACACTATCGCTCAACCAATCTTTCGGCCTGGTTTCGGCTTTGAGACGTTTTGGCTCAACTTCGGCCGGACAAATGGGTTTTCGGCCTCAAGTGCGACTTGGCCCTTAGTACTAGATTATCAGACTGGAAGTCTAGGTATTGACAGATAGGGATCAACACACTCGTATTATCAATTGACCTGTGTTTAACCAGACTGTTACAGATGTCACTAAATCTTAATCTTGAATAATTTAAATAAAATCCTTCATGATCAGATTAGGTCAAATGTACATTCTTTTTTTGTGATTGACAGGGTTTAAGTTTTTAAAATAATTTATCGCTTTCTGAGTACCGTATTGTTTAATACAATTTTACATAATGTGCCTTTTTAATGGACCTGTGTGCTTGAGATACCTGTTGACTTGATCTGCATAAAGTCGCTTTTTATCTTTAACTAGACATGTTGTGAGACATTAGGTAATTGGGTATGACTAAATGATACACTCGTGATCAGTCATGGTGAGGGCCAAGTTTATTCCCTTTTGCCTTCAAGCCATTTTCATTGTTTTTGATGTTCACAATTAATCACTTAACCAAATCAAATGTCATACCTTACTTTGTTAATTGATCAAGTGCGTGCATGCAGATGCCTTCATGTATGTCATCAGGCTGCAAGTTTGACATTGCTTGAATAATGAACTGTTGATCAAGAAATCAGGTGCTATGCAACCTTTGAAATACCTCAGTCATCTTTTGAAAAGAGTTTTAATTTAAAACTAGGTCAGTGCCCTAACTATATTATCATCGTACTGTTTTTACCTGTGTATAATGCACGCTTTCTCAAGAATTTTGCTTTTGAAATCGAGATGCGCAATATACACAGAACCTTTTGTTTTCTTACCAATTAAAGTAATTTGCATAACAACAAAAAGTACAAAGTGAGACAACTCCAAATTTTATGAAACATGGAGAACAACTCAGGACAAAAAGTTTGCCTAGCTTCATACATCATTTCAGTCCACATCGATTGGAGTCTTGCAGGTTTACGACAATTATTTAATTATAAAATTTTGCAAATAATGTAGCACTTCAAATCAGTATTCTGAGTATATAACAATTATAAGGGTTCATCTTGTAATAAAAAACAAATTGCAGTTTCATTTCCAATTTCTATTTATCAAGAGAAATCTAGTAAAAATCTTTGACATGAACTGGTTGAAGTAAATTAAGATCTGTCTACATTTTATGTAAATTTTGTGTCAGGTGTTGAATTGTTTTATCCAGTGATACTGTTAGGATATTGATATTATGAAACAGCTGGTGCATGAAATTGACAAACTTTTGTAACTTTTCAACTAACACTTTGAATTGGTTTATAAAATTATGTGTTTCATAAGTTGTTTTGTCTTATCTAGAGGCCTCTACCAACTGAAGCAAATTTATCACTTGTAGACATTTCTGCATATGATGCCCCTGAATCAGCATGTATATTTACGTGTTTTTGATGTTTTGACTGGAATTGTGTGAGCTAGTAATAGAGCAGCACTTGGCTTCACAGTGCGAGTATAGTATATGGTAGAGTGTTTCCATTGCAATTAAAAGTCCTGAAATGCTCCCATTCCAACTAGGAGGGTAACATTTGAACTAGCTTAAATAAATGCTTGTATTAGGTATTCATAGGTGGAAAAATCTATGAAGCCTGCCAGCTCCCTTTCATATGCAACTACATGTAGTTCATACAGAAATGGCTATTAATATCCAAGAATGTCCTTGAAAAGTCTTTGAATTTTTTGGGAAATTTTTGTATGAACCGTGTAATGCTTTACCATCACTTTAATTACCCATTAACTTGCATGATTTTGTTTTTTTTCAGCATCATCTCTTTCAGTAAAGACCAGCCCAGTGTCCAATCATTCCAGCTGTGATAATTATTCTGTTGCTGTAATAAAGGAGAGCTCAACACCCTCGCCAGAGCCGCCAACTCCACCGCCGACTTGTGATCCACAGCCTCGTTATGTTGAACAGGCACCAGTCAGTTCTGTGGCAGGGCCAAGTAACATTCCTTGTTCAGCTGACCCCTGTCCAATCATTGTACGAAACTTGCTGTGGCATTCTGTTTTTCGGCACCAAGGGGCAGATGCTGAGAGTTTTAGCAGAAGAGCAATTGAGTCCCTTGTGAAGAAACTGAAAAAGAAATTTTATGAACTTGATTCTCTTATTGTAGCTGTAACTTCGAAAGGAAGGCAGCCATCAAAATGTGTAACAGTGACAAGGACTATGGATGGCCGTCTTCAGGTTGGGGAAAAGAAGGATTTTCCCCATGTAATTTATACTCGTTTATGGAGATGGCCAGACGTGCACAAAATGGAGATGCGACACAAAGACTTTTGTCAGTACGGTTATGACCTTAAGAATGAGAAAGTATGTGTCAATCCATATCACTATGACAGGGTCCAACCACCAGGTATGACCTGCTTTCTTTTGATTCATTCTCCCAGATTTTGAAACATTGATGCAGGATGCGAATTAGGGATTTTGTCTGACCAACAAGTTTTAGTTTTTGTTTTAGGAGATTAGTATTTTACATAAGTTCTGATATTTGAAATTTGTAGGCTGCTTAGTTTCAGTCGTCAAATTTGAATTTTTGTCCTAAGTTTTGCCATTTCCAAACCCTTAATTTTCACCCAGTTACATTTAAAAGTTTTGTTTCGGCTGGGGTTATCAGTTGTCACTCTAGGGTTGATATCAAAATTATTTGATTCCTGCAGACTGTGTTTATATGGTGTTGCTTTGGGGCTGATGTTTACTAGTATTTTTGCTCTCAATTGTGATATTAATTTGGGGGCTCCATTTATTTAGGGATAGTGTATAATTGTATATACTAAACAAGGTACGTACTGGTCAGCTGAAGCGGTTTGTCTAGTGTCGGCAATGTTGTCTTGTTAATTGTTTTTATGACATTGATTTTAAATTGTACAATACTTAGCAATAACAACTCAAGTGAGATTTTGTTTTGTCAGACTGGTTTAAGACATCAATGTATGCAGGATCAACAAAGAATATAAATCACATGACAGGTTGGTCTAGTTTAATTTGAAACATGTTTATAAGATATATTTTGTTTAGAATCCCCCAGTTTGGATGCCCACCAAAAACATGAATTTAAGCTATGAGCTTACTGTTGGTGATATATATGCATGTAGAAAGATCTTTTAAATAGTAATCCTTTCTTAATAAGTAATTTTATTATCAGAGTGCTTTCGGCCATGCTTGTAGCACATAATAGAAAATTAATTAAAGCTCTTTTTCTCTTATGCACAGATGACCAGAAGCACCCATCAAATTGTTTAACAGTAAGTTTTACAAAATGAATATTATTAAAAGTTGTCATTGGCTGTTGAATTTTTATATTTGTGCGCAAAAATGGTTGTAAAAAATTAATAGTTAAATTTATGAGCTACTGTACTAGTGATGGTAGCCATGGACTTTCTTGCATTTATTTGACAGTAATTTATTGAGAATAAGAGGCTACTATATAGATATCCCAACTCAGGCCATATACTTAGTAATTACTGTAAGATATATAAAACAGCAAATACTTGAGGTTCTTTTACTTTAGGTAGAAAAAAAATAAAAGAAAAAAATCCAAACGCCTTTAGCTTCACTGGGAATCAGACTCGGAAAACATTGATTTTCTAAGTCCAGTGCTCTAGCTACTGTGTCACTGAGACTTGGGTATGAGCACCGGCTCAAACTGATCTTTGTAGCGCGAGTGCTGAACAGTTGAGCCACAAAGAACAAATAGAAACAGAGCTGATAACTCAACTCGATGCCTTCTGGCCTGAAGATAATAGCTTGTTAACATTATTAAATCGACCCGTTATGAAGGAATCAGGGGCAACAGTTTGAACTTTTTTCCTTGACCTTTAAAATAATTAATTTAATCAGTAACAGTGATGCTAGTCACTGGTTCAATGACATATCATTTGAAGTTACTTATATTTAAGTTGATATTTCAGTGACATAAACGTGTTTTACACCCATAAGGAAACAAGAGAACGTCATTCTCCGAGGGGTAGTGACATGTCAATACCCATTGGTTGTCAGATGGCAGCATTCGTACCAGCAAAAAGAGGTCGACCCAGGAAGAACTTTCCGAGGGAAAGGTATATCATCAAAATGTAGAAAGTTAACTTGCTCCAGAGTTAAACAGACATAATTATCAGTACTCAAGACGTGTTTGAAAACCATAATTATATCAGTTTGACTTCATAAAATTAATAGACAAGTGTGTTCTTTGAAAATGTATGTTGAGAGTTGTCAAGGAAAGTGAGCCAGTTACTTTTCTATAAACATTGGCTAAAAGGTCTTCATGCTTAATCATGGGCATTTTGAATATTTATAAAATTAGGTTTTAGTGTTGCCTACTTTCCTAGCTGCACATCTTACTTTGAAACATAATGGCAACCAAATCTTTGCTCAAATGATGCCTAGAGTCTGCAGTTTTCCTGTAATATTATGTTACTTATAAAAAAAAATTATGGCGTATTATGATCATACCAAATTGTTGTTTGAATAATAAATTTTATTATGGGAAGACTTTCATGGTTTCATTTGGCTGCCCAATTTGTCCCTTGTTTCCAGAAGATGCGCACCAACTCATAAATGGATAATCTGTGCCTGTATAGCATAATACAGCCAACGTCAAGTGTCACTATGAATTGGTCAAACTTTGGAACGTTTTATTGAAACTTTACAGGCACAATTCGAATAGTTCATCAATGACAGTTTCCAGTGACAGTGATAGAGAGATGGACATTGAGGAAAAAACTATCAAGAGAATCAAGGTACAGGTTTTGTTCTTCCTCATTCCTCCCAGCACAATTCATTGCCATTTGTTCCTTTTTTTTTTTGCATGTCTTTCAACCACATTGGGGGAACTTTCAGAGAAAAATGGCAGGGTGTGAAGGTTGACCCTAAATGTAAAAATTACCAAACATTGCTGTATTGGGTACCATTTAAGAATGCACCTAATAATGGGGATGTGTATTTTGTGATGGATTGGATTTGATTGCCAGTTTTATTTATCATTTCAGCTTTGAAGCATTTTCTTTGGGAAACTTTCAAAAATTAAAAATCTGCGACAAAATTATGCCTAGAAAATACCGCACTTCCCACACCCAAGAAACACACCAAAGTGCCCGTGCTGGAAACGATAACCTTTTAAAAATGTTCCTGAAGACATCCCCCAATTTTCTAACAGGAGTCTCCTCTGATTTCCATCGGAAACTTGCACTGATTGATTTCTCCTTCGCATTTCTTATAATTAAGGTTGGGAGAGTTAAATAGTTATTCATGAATAACTTCTGTTTCTGATCAGTGTGTTATTCAAAATGTCACACCAATCACTTGATTAGTTTCTTAAGTGACCTAGTCATTACTAAACTTACAACCCTAATTGCAACCTTGACTCTGACTAAGAAGGGGCTCTCCATATTGTCACTAACCAGGAGTTGTCAAAATAATCACAACTAAATGTCACGGTTATAATTGATGTTTCCTTTGATTTCTGCTGGGAGTTCAAGAGCTGCTTGTGGCTCTGCAGGTCGCAAGAGCTAGTTAGTGTAGGGTTTCAAATAAGCCTAACTGAATTGACAAACTGGCAAAATCTTTAAGAGCCATTTGAAAATAGCAAGTAGCCTTAGTTAAGAAACGTGTGCAGTTCCAGCTGAACAGAACATTGTGTACATACAGTCACTTAAATTTATGATTCCAGTAAAGAGAATATTATGTATTTGATTTGATACTGCACAACTTTTTGCATGCAAATTGTGCACGCCAAAGTTGAAACACTTTTAAAAATGGTGTTTAAGAAAGATATGGATACTCTTTTACATGAGAGCGTCTAGATCTATCTATTTCTTGACAAGCCTTATATTATTTAAATCGATATCCAGTTATCACTAGATGCCAGCCACAAAGAAGAGAAACTCAACAATGTTCATTTGAAGGAACCTGCTTTTGTGTGAGTACCTCAAGAAGTAACACTATTTGGTTTGGTTGTATTAGTGATTTGCTAGGAATGTAAGGTTGTTGTTTTAGTTTAGTTCAGATATTTCAGATCCCCTTCCCCCACTTTCTGACATACGAGGATTATCAGTAGCAGACAGTAGATAGAAAATAACAGCTAAAGCATCTGTCAGTGTAAATCTTGAGGGGGGGGGGGTACAGTTTATATGCAAGGAGTGGAGATTTGATCTCAAACCTTAAAAAGTTATGGAATGTTGAGGAGTGGGGTGGCAAATGTTTATCAAACAAAAATAAAACACACTCCCTGATTGTGATACATGTAGAGAATCCATGCGGACCCATGTGGATGATAGGTGCCTTATTGCAACAAAGACAGCTCATATTTTCAATGTGTTCACTGCAACCAGAAAAAACAGCTGTATTCAGTAAAAGAACTTTTTAAAGAGTAACGTCACTTGCATAGCTCTAGGTTGACTGTACATGTACATGTATATTTGTCATAATTTCGAGCCCTGCTCTTCAAATAAACTAGAAGTCCTTTTAGCTTGTCGGTGGACAGGTGCAGTATTTGGATGATTAGCATGCCTGACTCATAAACCTGAAGGGTGTGAGTTCAAATCCCGGCCTGACGACTGTGTTGTGTCCTTGCACTTTATTTGACTTGCTGCAGTTGACTCAGCTGTATTTATTTAATGAGTACCAGCTTTTGCTTGGATTAGTGTCCTGTCCTGGGGGAGTCAGACTCTCATTGGCTTTACAGTGCTGAAACCCGAGATGAGTGCTAGCTTTGTGAGCCACTTGGCTCAGGAAAGGATTTAGCTTTTAGCCTTGTGGCCAGCTATGGCTTTAGTTTGGCTTTAGTTTGTAACTAGTTTTGAAACTTATTAATTTCACTTTAATGTTCCTCTTTAAACAGATTAAAATGTGCATTGTGTAACTGTGTCAGTGGCAGCGTGCTCGGACAAGGGAAACTAATCTGTTTTGGCAGGTTAGCAGGCTCGGAACACCATTTGGCTGCCAAGTCTGTAACACCAAACGTTGCTTCAAACTCCAGCTATTCACCAGAACACACGACTCCAAACAGTATCAATTTGAACAAGAAATCATATTTGATGCAGACATATTATACTCGTGGCGATCCAATGTCAGGCAATGAGTTTAGGGAGCCCAGTCCTCCTCCTTTAGATTCCAGAGGAAGTCCTGGGTCTCATTCTCACGATGGATTTAGGAATTCACACAGATCGAGCCCAACAAAGAGCCCTTCCTTCCATGACGGGTATGTAATGTTTGGCTGCATACCATTCGTTTCAGTTATGTAAAATGGATCAGAGTGTATGAAAGCATACGAAGATGTTACCAAAGTATAGCTTTGACCCCCAAATTTATACATGTAATAGGGCATGCAATTTACTGCAGAGTTTTAAGGAGTTTCTGTGATCCCTCAAGCTTTGCATAAACTAGATATGGAGGCAATGGAAGTAGAAGTAAAAGTGAACGCAACAGCGGAAGTGGAAGAATGTTAATTCTAGTCCAAGCCAAAACAGTGGAAGCAGAAGTGAAATTCAGATTTGCAGGGTAATAGCCTCTTTTGCATGCTGTCAATATGACACTGTGATTGAATAAAGCCGTCTGCATCCACTTCCATCTTTTGGGCTTACACTCTGATGAATGCTAAGAAAATTAGTGGAGGCAGAAACAGGTATGGAAGAAAGAGAAACCCACCTTCATTCGGTTCAGTTGTTTCATCTCTACTTCCATTTAGCTTCCATTTGTTCCTCTGTCTGTGTTTTTGTAATGTCTGTTTGCTAGCTTTCATTATGGTAAGCATGAAAATTAAAATAGTTGTAAAATATTGTGGCGAAAGACAACAGAACATTTCTTGGCTCCTGTTAAAGTGTGTTAGATAAAAGGACTACAACTTTCGTGGTAGTTCCTTTTGTTCAAATAAATTTTGAACAAGAAAAGAAGAACTAGTTGAAGTCCTCGGTGTTTCCCCTTGTTAAACACAGTAAGAGTTTTCGTGACTAATGCTGGAACCTAGTGCTCCTTCTTTCTCTGCGTTTGTTGCCAGTCTAAGGAAGGATTTGTAGCTCTCATTGCTGAGGTTCCCTCAGTGGTTTTGGGGGATCATACCAATAATATCTTCTTATGAACAGTTTACTGTGTGCCCCCTGGGATATTTGTGAGGCTATAGTTCAACTATATGTGTCCTTTCTGGTTGTCGCGTGTCAGGGATGCACATGCGTACATTAACGGCAGTCCCGGCGTAGGTAGGGTATTTACTGAGAAACTATTGTTCAAAGCAAAAGCTTAAGGTAAATTATATCCACAGAACATATCCATATGTCCGGCCAGCATCTGTCAACAGCACGACGGCATCAGAAGAAGCTCAGCGTTCTTGCAGTACTGACAATATCTTCAGTGTTGGATATGAGTGCGAACAAGAACTGTCAACACTGTGTGATCAGAAGGGTTTCGTTTGGGTGCACGAGAGGTGCGCTGCATGGACACTTGCTTCAATAGCAACCAACTCGGCACAGGATTTAAGAATGGACATTTTTAACAAGTTGCTGTCGAAGGTCAGTTTTATCCAAACATTTGAAGGTTTATTCTTGGAAAAGCTGGTTTTCAGAGTCTGATTTGCAGGGTTCGTGCAGTGTTTGGAAAACGTCTAGAAATGAAAGATCGTTTTCAAGATAAGGAGACGTTTGAAAAATCAAAGCAGGATCTAGAAACTTTGGCTCAACTTGCAATAAGTCTTAACGTTTGTGTGCATGGAAAAAAACAGTTTAAACCGATTGCGTTTTGAAGTTGAGGTGTATTTTTAAATTGATGCAGTTTTAGGTGGCATGAAGTGTTTTCTTACACTATGAGTCCTGAAAAATGATTAATGCTGTAGGTCTTGGAGAAAACTGTGCAGCCGTTTTAAAGACCAGACTTGGTCAAGGAAATCGTGGAAAATCAGATAATATATGTGTTAATGAAGTAGTATAGTCATATCAGCTCTTTGGGACATTCTCACCAAAAAAATGTTAAGTAGGTTGAGGGCTGACACAGGAATCTTACTGTGAATGATCTCTTCTTTTATCAGAAATGTGGTCACTGTGGACACTTTGGTGCTAGTATTGGTTGTGCAATGACAGATTGTGATAAGATTTTTCATTTTCCATGTGCAATGGCTGCTGGAACGTACCAGGTAATAAGCGTTATATTCTGTATCATTTAAGGGAAATTTTTGTCCCTTCCAATCTTAAATACATGTTTAATCTTAAGTGTTTGCAACAATTCCAGACAATTTGGAAACAAAACAGCAAAACCTATTTATGTTATCAAGGACAGTTGCTGTCAGTTTTTTGACAATGATAATTTTGATGATGTTGATGGCAATATTAATTTCGATTACAGTGGTGATAATCTTGATCGTTTTGGTGATTTATAAGTGCGTAATTATGAGGGGAGGTTATTGCTACCTTATTCGGGAGGGTGTTGGGTACCTCTTGTCCTTTTGAATTGTGTACCCCGTGCTCTGCAGGAAATCAGAAAATGATGATGGTAACATGTTAATGATGATAGTGATGTTGAATGTAAAACATCGTTAGGCCCTAAAGCTATCCCCAGCCTTTGTCACACACTACTTCCAAGTTCAGTTTATTGTATTCCTCTTAACTGTGGCTAAACAACAGCTAATGAATAGTCCTTTATTTGTTTGTAGGATGTCAAGACCATGAAATTGTACTGCGCAGTACACCAGGAGGCCACTAGGAGTATAGGTAGGATGTTCTTGGTACATATTTTGATAAGATAGAATCATCTGTTGCTAGAGCCTACTGAAAGACAACAGTTCATTGTACGTGACTAAAATAAAACATGAAACCCAATTTTTTATAACTTTGTGTATTCCCTAAGTCTTGGAGGGAATACTGTAACTGACATTTTGATACATACATCAAATAAAATGGCGCATTCTTTGTTTGTCAAAGTAAAAAACAACTTTTGACAATTCGTAACAAAGTGGAGCATCGTTTTAGAATTATTTCCTTTTGGAGTAGCCAAAAGGGAAAAAAATATACTTCGTCAATCATAACATAAATGTGTACATGTGTTTGATTTGTACAACACTGTATAACGTATTGAACAAATTGAAAAGAGCTTACACATACCGTGATAAAGTAGACAATAAAGTAACCTTCATGTACTGTGTTTATTCGAATAATCGCCCTGGGCACTTATTTAAATTTTGGACTTTTTTGGTGGCCCTTATTTGAGGTGGGTGCTTATTCGAGGTTTGGCGCCTACTAAAGTTTTCACCATTTCAGTCACACAGTTCACAGTAAGTTTATTTTCCATCAACAAAACAAAGAAGAAAGTACATAACGTAAAGATGTAACAACAGAATTTAAACTTTGCATTAGATGTCTCAGTACAATGCCTCACAACAAGGTTTACAGTCTCAAGTAAGGTGCTTTAAAGCCCTCTATCTCATTGTCAGTGACGTCAATCAATGAGGTTTCATTCGCAGCGTCTTCAGTTTCT
>JAOBYF010177104.1:0-10646 GCA_025403605.1 Parazoanthus darwini | reverse complement strand
TATAACCCTCGAACCTAAGAGTTATAAGAATCAACTCCAAACCAGTCAAGAGAGGTGTGCACATAACAGGATAAGACAGTGCAACTGCAGATGCAAAACACTTAAACACGACGAAATATCCGCAATCGTTTATCAAAATCTGCTTCGTTATTCTTTCGTCTTGATTGGTTCCCAAATGAATAAATATCATGAATCTTTCTCCCAACCGTAATGTTATTTACTTAACCACAGTAAGGAACCTGAAGACTTCGTCGACGAGTTTCTTTGGGACTTGAAGATCAAAAGGTTTTCCCACAAGTGTCCACAAGCGTCGAGTTCGTAGTTCTGAGTATAAGAGTTTTCCAGCTTCCAAGCTCTTAAGTTCATATTTGAATTTAATGACAACCCACCACTGCAAAAAGACTCAAAGTTTACATCCGAGGAAATCAGTATTTGTAACAATCCCTTAAAACACCGTTTACGCTTTTGATTAAACCCACCAAATACATGAACACCAAAATATCAGACACAACCAGCTATCATGAAGAATTTCTGCCCGTTGGACTTTGAGTTCCATTTCATCTCCGTCAGCGTCAGCGTCCGCTTCCATTGTTCCTTGTTTACTTTTGATTAAATATTATTTTAAAATAGAAACCAGCTTCTTCTCAGGAAAACCGAACTCAGTTGCTTTAGTCAGGACTGATCACTCAGTCTAACAACAGCAACAGGTTATACAAATCCAGCAGAGCAATATGTGTGGTATCAGCACTATTAAACATGCGATACGACCTGCAAACTCCCTGACATGCTCCCTTAGAACTGTTAGGTCGGGCATTTCCCGACCGATATAAATCAGCTGTCGTTGCAGCTGATATCTGTTTGGCAATATAACAGTATCATAAATTAATTTTAAAACTAAGGAAAGACCTGGCATAACGCCAAGTTTGTTTAGTAGCTTTTGACAGTTTCGGATGATTCACGAGGACCAAATATTTTGCTTATAATGCTTAGAAAGTTCTGTTTAACAGGACGAAAAGATGTGGAAATAGTGTGTGTGAGCTCGAGTGTGACAATCGCTAAAGGGAAAGAGTTAGAGGGAAACAAAATGGGAATATAATGAAAATTGACATCAAGCAGTTTGAAGCAGGTGGAAATTGAAGATCTTGAGTTACTGTCAAACGGACAGGTAGCGTGCACTTTGAAATCTTGGAGTGTGTTGCGCATCAAAAAGCTTTGTTGCTTTTTAAAACGCTAATTGGCTTCCAGAAACTGTTTAATTAATAAAAGCTGGTCTTTGTTATACATCCAAGTGTACATGTCGGGGACGTAGCCAGACTTCAAATTTAGAGGAGGCAAAACGAGAAACTTAGAAAGAAGCAAAATGTTTTCCAGTTGTAATCTAAAAATATACAAAAATAGTTTTCTTCCGGTTCAAAATTTAGGTAAGGCGTTTACCTCCTCAGTAAACGTTTTTCACAATCATCTTCAGGTTTTGTTCTGCGCTGGTTCACGTTAAGCCGTACATACTTATTTAACGACTAGAATACAAAAGCAGAAGTTACTACATACATACCTGCCGTATAGTGATCGGTTACAACACAGTTGAGCATCCAAGTTCCCGGATTGCTGGTTGTCATAGTAGCAGTAACAAATGTAGCAGGTAATAGGGTTGCAACATCTTTACGATGGGAATCCACTTTGATTGACTGGCCGTGAAAGAAAGCTGCAAGGTAAGTGATTAGTGTCAATACAGGTCGATGACGTACAATTTTTCTCCATAAAAGCAAATTCATGCAGTTATCAGAACACACTGGCGCTTGGACTTGCCACGTCTTAAGAACAAGTTAAAACAATCGCAGGAAAAACTCTGTTCTCTGATCCACAAATTTCCATTTTTGAACTATAATGCTGTTACTTTATGTATGAGGAAAAGAACGACTCAATAACTATTTGAGGCTAATTTTGCTAAAAAGTTAAGAACATTAGTTGAGAAAGTTAAGAGTCTGGTTAGTAGTTTTCATAGGAAAGAAACAAATGCTTGTATGTGGTGGTCCTAAAGCACTTGTTATCACTTTTTAAATTGAAGGCCTGTTGCAAGCCTCAATCGTCGTATAAAAAAAGTTCTAATACTGAAACAGAGAGCCGGTCCCCTGCAGATTGGACCAAACTTCACCTACCAGTGTGAATATCGACTTCTGTTCCAATGCCAAATAGATGCCAACTCACTTTGTCACCAAGGCAAAATTCCAAGCCGGGTAGATTGCCATAGAAGTAGCCATTAATTGAATGCATTTTATTTGCCTCTTTGAAATTTTCGTCGTCTTTCATTTTCTTTGCTTCGGTAGGATTATGGCAATACTTGTCGATGTTTTCATCAAGTAACCAACTCAGGTTTTCATCAATTACCGAAAACAGAGCAAAAACGTCTTTGTCCACATCTTTTCGCTTCCCGGAAGAGTCCAGGATGCCTTTCTTGCACGTCACCATAGGACCTGATAAAAAGAGACGTCTCATCTTGTAAACAAATATTTGCGATAATAATAAACTTAAAAAACAACAACAGTTATACTTACAATAATAGCAGTGATGATAATAATGGTAGTAATAATGACGATGAAAACAACAACAACAACAACAACAACAACAACAACAGCAATGTAAATAAAAGGCTCCAAGACAATAAAACACCAGATAAACAACGATATTGAACGATATTGATTAACGGGATAGAAATCGCGACTGCGATCGGAAAGACTGAGTAGACAATTTTCAATTTTTTGAAAAAGATTGTACAAAACATTCTTAACCCCTACCCAGGAATTTTTAAAAGTTTTTTGAAATAGGTTTTTACTATTAAATTGTAACAGATTTTTATTAATGGCCGTATGCCGTATTCTTTTATTGGAAAACATTTTAATAAAAGTTGTCATAGTTAATAATAATAATAACAATAATAATAATAATAATAATAATAATAGTAATAATAATTTGTGAACTCAAACTGGAATCAAGAGCTTATACTCAGGATATAAAATCAGACTTGTCACTGTAGTATTTGACTTTCTAGGAGATCATTATAAAGAACTGAATAAAGATCTAAAGACATTGTTTGGACAACAAGTCGCTAATCTCATAATTGAGCGCCCACAGAAATGGATCATCTCACAGAATTGTGAAATTGTAAAGAGATTCATGAACCTGTAGAATCATGAGAGACTGAAGTGACTCAAGAATGAACTTAATTAGCTACATATACAACGAACTTTTAATTTATTACCTTTACTTTAGTTTTACAAAGACCATTGTTTAGTAGTACACTCATTTTATACCATTATATTTTATATTGTAAAAGCTAGATAGTATGTATAATTTTAAAGTCCACATTGCCTAGGCTAAGCCCGCAATGATGTTGATATATTTATTTAGATTTTGCCAATAAAACTTACCATAATAATAATAATAATAATAATAATAATAATTTTGTAATTTAGAAAAGGTACACCACTATGGTAGAAAGGTACTCGGCAACAACTGGTCAACACTTAGTATTTACTTCTTTTAGAATTTGTTGAGTAGTAATTCTTTAAAATTGGTAATTTATAAGGATTTTCATAGTATTTGGGAATTTTCAAGGTGTTCTACTCGAACAATGGTATTGACACTGATTTTTCAAATAGTACTTTGATGCTTGAATCTTCTTAAAGAAAAGCTTTACACCTTAGAAAACTAGAACATCAGGTCGTCGACTTTTTGCCCATGGAAGTTTTACTGTTCCTGCAGTTTATCACAGTTAAAGTCATTTCCAAGTTTGTTTCACCGGATCACTTCGATAAAATTTTATACAGCTTGCAACTTATATAAGTGCTGCTCTTGTTTCGCGAACTAGAACAATAGCTACACTTGTGACTTACACATATAAGTTTATTGATCTGAACTGAGAACCAAGCATTTATTCAACTTCGAGCATCATTCAGGATGAACTTACATTGCATCCAGACTTATGTTTCTCGACTCGGAAACTGTAAAGGCGTCATCCATTAACTGGGTGATGGGATTGTCAGATAGTATTCTAGAAATTTTATAAGAGAACTAATTATAACTGTTTTAAAGCTGTAATTTCATTTTCAGAGAAAGCAGTGGACGTTAAAGGAGTGTGCACACTCCTGAAACGCATACGCTAGCGCAGACGCAGACGCGAGCGCAAGGACGTTCATACGAGCGACGCAAGTGATGCAAGCGACGTAGGCGCCTGCGTCTGCATTTGCGCCACCTTAATTCACACTTGGAAACTTGTGAAGCACAAGCAAACGCAAGCGCAAGGAGTGCGCAAGGAAAAGGAAATTTTTCTTTTTCTTGCGTCTGCATCTGCATCTGCGTCAAGTTACATTCACACTTGTTTTTATTGCTCTTGCGTCTGCGTGCGCTTGTGTTGGCGTGACTAGTGTGAACACGACTTAAAGAACATTTTGACCAACCTCCACCATAAACTTTGAAACTACCATTTATATTTCCACGCTGCTATTGGGAACCAGCTTAGACGAATAAGTTAGCGTTGTGTGTAAACCCAAACTTTATTGGTTTATTTAAGCCTATCCACAAGTTGCTCGAAAATTCTTTTAATGTTGTTCAAACGTTGTTTTTTTCTCACAAGTTGCAAGTGGTTTTTCAGAGGATTTATTAGTTTATTTTTTGTTTTTAGTTAGTTGCTATAGGAACCAATTTTTTGGAAAACGGTGACTCGCTTCGACTCGAGAGGCTTTCTCAATTGGTTTTTCTCACTGAAACGGTTTGGAGTTCTGTTCGTTGTCAACAAAAAACAGCATGAAGAACCATATTTTTCTGGATGTGAGTTTTCGCTGTCTGACATGATAACCCAAAATGGGCCACGTGGACTGAAAAAAAACCCGGCAAGCTGACAACAACGACGACAACTGATACAGTTAACGATACGGATTGTACGGCAGCCGTAGAGATAAACACCAAAACAGATTGTCGAGAATACCTTTTTTATCAGAGGTCGGATAATTGCTAATGTACGAGGAAGTTTGGATAGTTCATTAAAATTAAGACGTTCCTGCAACATTAGCATAACTACACGGGCTCCGACAAAAAATAGATGGAATCCTACATCTTATTGGCAAACAAATCTTTTGTTAGTTTCTGCAGTTTTTTGAAAAATAACCGCAAATAGCGTCAAGATTGAAAGCTACGAATCTCCCTCAAAACTTCCTTTTAGTCAAATGAATCGGAATCCCCAAAATCTTAAAATAGCCAACTTTTTTCTCATGTTTTTGAACCTCAAAAGGTGTTGACCTGAAGTTTGGATCTGAAAGTTACAAGTACTCTGTTCAACTTCAATTTTCTTCTGAGGAGATCTAATCCTGATGTTCAATTAGGGTATGTGTTTTAACCAACTTAAAAGAAAACCTGTTAGAATTGTTTTTGGAAATTTTTAGTCAGTTTGGAACAACGTTGCAGCAATAGTTGGTTTCAGGTTTTTGCATATTAGTTTAACTAAACTGTAATAGGTATTATTGTCAATACAATTACTTACAGCAGTTGTAAACTTTGTAGTTCATCAAAAGGTTTGGTTGGAATGTTTAAAATATTGTTTTGATTAAGAAATCTGTCAACAACAAACAATGTAATGTTAGATAAAATGTTTTTCTGATGTGTAGATGATATCTTAAATTTAGCCGATCCCTAGTTCGTCATTTGATGAGGGGGATCAAATACAAGTAACTTGCAATAAGGCCCACGAAGAAACGTTCAAAATGGAGGGGCTGAAATTTTTAATTCTGGTTTCAGTGACCAAGAAGTACAATCTAAAACTACAAACCGCCGCTGTTAATAGGACGCTTTTGTCGAGAAACCAGCATATGATTACAACTGACTCCGTGTCAATAGTTGACAAAATCTTTCTGTTGTTGTTGTTGTTAACTAGATAGGTAACCAATTAAACGGCAATATTAGTAACAAATTGTTGAAAACACAATAAGTTTATAAAAACGTGAGCAAAACTCCAGGAAATCGCAAAGTGATGTTTAAGAATCCTTGAGTAATACTTCTACCACACGTGAATGTCATTTCAAAACAGCGTTCGGATTCGCGAATTCTTAACAAGCTTTTTTATTCAATCAGGGGCGACGGTGGTACCTATTTCCGGTACTTACAACACTTGGAGCTTTTTTAATTTTGAGAAACAGCCACTTGACAAATGAGTGATCTTGTTGCGAAGCAAAGATCTGTCAATAAAACAAGTTGAAAACTTGAAGAGAAAAACAGGTAGAACTGAAACGTTTCCCATAATTATATAATATCTTTACATTTCGTCCAGTTTATCTTTACACCTACAAACCTACAATTATTTTGTCTCCTACGGTAATCGTTTTCACGATTTCATATTTGGTCTGACCCTGTTGCAAACAAAAAGAAAGTGAGCTGTCTGCTATACTTATTGATTTGGCTAGACCATGCTGATCTGCACCTGTGTAACCCTAGTAGTCTTTTCGGCTCATTCAAACTTCAGCTGTATTTCTTAAAGTAACAAAATAGAGTTTTGTCTTTTCATTTCTTTGTTTTTAGTACATAGAATTTACATTTTAACTTTATGAAGTGATTTCGACTTTGGTGCGTCTTTAAAAACAGTAGTTGATAATAAGGGGGACTCTCGTTTCTCTGTGTTCTTAACTCTATATTTAGCCTTGGCTTGCTAAAGTCAATTAAGGTGCTCGGCCGGGGAGGGCGACCTAAAATGGCCGAGTCCTCCAACTCTAAAACTGTTTTAGATACTAAAATAATATTTGTTGCAATAGCAGAGACTGATTGTAAGGCATTGCATTTGATGTAGTTAAATAAACATGTGACGTCATGATGACGTAGCTGAAGTCATTTAAACAAAAAGAATCAGCAAAATTTTCAGATGTATAGTGTTTTTACTCATAGCGATCTGCATTACTTACAGAAAAATGACGTTTGAAATGCCTTCCCACATTGAAGAATTGATTGTTTGAATCTCATTTCTGTCAAGGAACCTTAATATAAGGCAACAAGAGTCAACCGCTAGTTATAGTTGTAGCACAGAAAGTTCAACTGAAAAATGGAAATATACAAGCGGAAACTGATTTTACACTATGACAATGATTTGGACAATACTAAATGCAATAACAGTAGTAAGAACAGTAATGATAACATTTATATGTAATAACTGTGTATGCACGAAAACATGCATACATCCATTCATTCACGTGTACATGTATGTATGACTACACATATTCAGGTGTGCCTCTATGCGTGTGTGTCTGTATGTGTGTATATAACCACACGAAAAGAATGTAGTCCAAGAACTCAAACCAGAGCTTGGTTGAAAATTCAGCGTTACTTACAAGATTATAAGCTTACTCAATCCCCGAAACACTCCGTTGAAAACAGTTTTCAGTTTGTTTCCATCTAATTGCCTGTAAGCATTTTAATGTTATGTTATTGCTTAGCTGTTTTACACTTTTCTGTGCTACTGATTTTTTATTCATCATGGTAGACTGCTGCCATTGTTCTTTACTATACCTTTTTCACCTATAGACCGTCCAACTTTAAACTGGCCCGAAATTAAACAACTTTGTTCTGAAAACCTTCTCACATTAAATAGGACCTTCCCTACAATTAGGGCCAATATATGTTACATTAAGATCTTTTAAAAATAATGGAAAACTTGATTGCAAGTCTCGAATAGGAAAATATTCAAGTTTGAAACAGAAAAAAACAAATTTATCAAACATTCTAAGTTGTCGGCTTTAGATTAAACTATCATTTTCACAATCATTAATAATTACAAGTGACGACATTATTTATTTATCGTCAAATATCTGTTCTCATAATTAGACTACAGGTACTCAGAGTTTCCATTTTAACTGCTTTAAATCGTCAGGTTTTGAGTAAAAAACCTCGGAGGGGGAATCAACTTGACCCCGAACCTTGAACATTTAAGGCTAAAAGTACATTGCAAAAATAGAAACTAACTTACAGGGCTTTAAGAGAAGTGAGATGAGTAAACACGCCCGGCTCGAGTCTTGATAAGTTGTTGTGACTGAGGAACCTTGATAACCAAACAAAAACAAAGATAGTAATTTGTCCGACAATAAGGTTAGGTTTTTTATTACAAGTTATAATCTCTTCCCAAAAGAGACCCATTTAAGATAAGATCAAAAAAGCTTAACTCACAAAACAGGCTTTCGAAACATACTCTTCCTTCCAAACAATTCCATAGGTTTATGATAGTGTTATTATTCACCGAATACTTTATCAATAAAATCGTCGATTTAAAAAGAAAAAAATAGTTTCAGGTTACTCGTTTTACCGATTGCGTTTGTTTACAGATAAATCATAATGACTCTTACCTTCACCGAAAACTTTATAATTTCGGTAGACGTTTTGTTTTCGATACAGTTAAGCCAGTATGCTTTATAGGAGACATATCCTTACAAATTAAGCACTGCTATTATCAAATCGAGCATTGCACCCCTTCTAACATAGAGTTTTTATTTACATTCCGTACTAGATGATTCTGTATAGACCATATTCATAAATTGCGGCTGTTTTAATATTCTTTCTATTGTTTTTAACCTGGTTAGCCTCGTTCACGTTAATATATTCTTTAAACTTTTTTACTTAAGGACGAGGATGGTTATGCTAATTTAAATACAAACAAAAGAATATTAATATAGCCGCCGTTTATGAATAAAGCCTATAAAGCTGCACTACAAGCCGTAACGGAATGTTTTATTTACTGCAGTTGTATTTGACAGAGGGAGCCAGTTTTATTCATACTTTGTCCAAACTCTATCTAGACGGAACATTTTCTACCTATTCCCAAGTGCTGAAGAGGTGATTATCTGACCATTTCTTTATTTTCTCAAATCCTTCAGAGAGTTTTTAAAATCGTTACTTGCACTCACAACCTTACAGGTGGGTGAGTGGGCTTCTGTGTAAAACATTCAGTCATTGGCCAGCTTCTTACAGTGACTGTTGAATCTATGACGTTGTAGATACGTTTGTGCTTAGTCTTGAGACTCTGATAATTTCCCCTCTGGGACCATTCTTTCAATTAATCCAGATTTTGAATTCCTAAGGATGCATTTGGTGGATAGGCTCCGATTGATTGCAATTCCTTCGTCTAATTTGCCTTTTCAGGAGCTCTTTTACAACCGGTGTAGCTCCTAGCTGTTTGTAGCTGTACTAGTTCATTAAAAGGTCTGTTACTTTTTGAAAAGAGGATTTTCTTCTTGTTTATTTTGTTGGTTTTACGTATGTTCTTTCAGCCTGCTGTACAGTGTGCGGTTAGCCCCCTAAAGGGACAATAAAGAGCCTGTCTCTTCCTATGTCATTTTGTGGCGGTTCTTGCTCTTTCCATTCTTGGTTAGATAAATGGGCAATCTTGTTTGCCGCTTGTGGCTGTTTTCTTGAAGTGACCTTTCTAAAAGTGACCTTAGAGAGATTACCTCTTGCTCTTAGGTTTCACTAATCTTTGCTCTGACCCCTAACCTCTTTAACTATTTTTCTCCAGGAGGCGGCGAAAGCACCTTTCAGGGTGACTGGACAGAAGAATGGAAAGTCGTAGGTACAGCTACACCTTTTCCTCCCTTCTTATACCTCGTCTACCATTTTTCACCTTCTCCCTCTCTCTCTTCGGTCCTTCCTCCAGATCTTGTCTCTATATAGCGGTCCGTCATCATTTATATGAAGCTCTTACCTCCTTTCCCAACTCTTACAGTAAGTGCTGACTTACTGTAATCAGAATCTGGATCTGAAGCAGGCATTTTTTTCCGGATAGCATTATTATCACACAAAGGTCGGATAAGGTCTTTGCCCTTTAACACTTTTTACATTGCACTGCGTTGTGTGGTGACCAGTCTGGAAGCGATTGTCCTCAATCCAGCAGTACAAGTCCAACATTGGCGTTCGTTCCGGTGCAGTCTCCTGCAAACTGCAAGTTTACCTTCTTGACAATCTCCTTTATCGATCTTACGCCATCGTTTACCATCTCTTCGTCCTGCTTTGCTAGTTCTTTTACAACATTATTCCTCTTCTTGTCTTTGTTCATTCCATTCCCAGAGAGAGTATGAAAGTCATGAGGTTGTATTCATTCACCTACGATGCACCAGGCTCTAATCTTTCAGAACAGGGTCAACAACTGGTGTTGAACTGTCGCAAAAGTAGTTACCAAGTCTGTGATTACATTAACGACTTTGCCTGTCAGTAGGTCCCCGATTGCACCACCATCTAGTTGTTTATCCTGATGTTGCTGAAGCTGTAGCAGTGTTACTCAACATCGAAGGAGGCCTTGGGCTAACCGTTGGTCTAGTCTTTCGATGCACTATCGGGGCATTTTAAAGAGCTCACGCACTTCTAGAAAAGAGTAGGATAACCTCGGTGTTGTAGTCTGTCAACTGAGGGCGCAGCTTACTTGTTTCAGACAGAAATCTTAGTAAACAGCTGACAGCAGTCTGGAAAAGACGCTCAACCACTGAACCATGCACTCGACGTGAACAGGTTATGTATGTGTGTATAAATGTTTGTATGTATTATTGAATGTATGTATGTATGTATGTGTGTATGTATGTTTTTACATGTTTGTATGTATGAATGTTTGTATGCATGTATATATGTAGATC
>JAOBYF010176993.1:0-10650 GCA_025403605.1 Parazoanthus darwini | reverse complement strand
AATGGGGTCTTCTCAGAACATGCCGTAGGAATAAAAATAATGGCAGTAAATTATCCAAGGAATTTAAAACAAAGGTGTTTTTTGCAATTTTTGACAATACTTCTTCCCATGTTTGTTGTTTGTGGAAAAGCGGTGGAAATAGGAACATTTTTTTATTAATTTTTAATAGTTTCCGCTAAAACGACTCACATGAAGTTCGAGCAAGAGCTGTAGGGCAGGGATACGGAACTTCATAAAAAACAATTTATAATCAATAAAGCTTTTATGAAAAAGAAAGAGATATTAAGAATTTGTAAGCTAAGGCTATGCAAACACCAAATGAATGCAAGAAATGTGTTCTACAAAATCCCACCCTACTCATTCAAATCTACCACCCAACCTACATTGCACACAGTATATTAGTCTCTTTCTCTCTCTCCAACAGTCAAGAATCAGTAATTCTGCTAATTCTAATTCTTAGGGCAACGTTACCTGGCAACAGCGAGTGTTTGACTTATTACCTGTATTTGTAGTGTAGTAGGAGAGGGGTGAGGGAAAGTATGCTGGGCCGCGGCTATGATCTCACTGAACTGGAGCCTAGAAACGAGATAAGCAAAGGCGGTCATAAACTCAAGATGGTGGACTAGAGACATGTATGATGTCATAACTAAATGACCTATTTACAAAAAGATACATCATGGACTAACTAGTTGAAACGTCAGTTATCACGCTGATAGAGCGTATTGTTAAAGACGAGGGGAAGGAGGGGGATAAGCTCCATCCCCGGTATATCTGCGATCAAAAAAGTACGGTAAAAGTAAGGCAGGCGAGGTTAGGTTTCGGATGGAAAAAAGCTAATGAGGACTAGTAGTACTTACGCTGGATATGCCAGGTGGGGTTCCGCGGGTGCAGCAAAAAAACTCGGGGCCAACTCAGGAGGGACTGTAGGAAAAGGAAGATGGAACACGACTATTTGAGGAAGGCCCAATAAAGGAAAATAAAGAAAGGGGAGGGAAATGAAAAGGAAAGCAAAGCAAAGCAAAGCAAAGCAAAGCAAAGCAAAGGAAAGGAAAGGAAAGGAAAGGAAAGGAAAGGAGAGGAGAGGAGAGGAAAGGAAAGGAAAGCAAAGCAAAGCAGAGCAAAGGAAAGAAAAGCAAAGGAAAGGAAAGGAACGGAAGGGAAGGGAACAGAACGGAGAGGAAAAGGAAAGAAAAGGAATAGAAGGAATAGGAACGGAGAGGATAGGAAAGGAAATGGAAATGGAAAAAGGAACGGGGAGGAACGGCAAAGAAAGGTAAGGAAAGGAAAGGAACGGAAAGGGAAAAGGTAAAAGAAAAGAAAGGAACGGAACGGAACGGAACGGAACGGAAAGAAAAGAAAAGAAAGAAAATGCATGGGGTGGAAATCAGCTAGTTTGACGTTCAATATGCATATGATTCTAAACACTTACGGAGAGCCTCTCTTGGGTGAAACGGCGTCCCTGTCATTAGCACACCTTGACGGTTGACTGGCTTGCTCACTTTTGTGTTGGATTTAGCAAACTCCAGTCTTAGTGTCTGGGAAACGTCGGGGTCGAACCGCACACCCTGAGAATCAGCACCATCAATGTTGATATAATGAATACGTAACGCTGATGTTAGAAAAGTATTAGATCGGTATATAAACAGCTAATCGGGCTTTTTTAGAAAGTTAAACTAGGTCAATATTAGCCACGTAATAGCACCACGACATCTCTGCTCCACGTAATAACACCACGACATACCTGTTCCGCATAAGAACACCACGACATACCTATTCCACGTAATAACACCACTACATACTTGTTCCGCGTAATAACACCACGGCATACCTGTTCCACATAGTAACACCACAACATATCTGCTCCACATAACAACACCGGCCATGACATACCTGCTCCACATAACAACACCATGACATACCTGCTCTACGTAATGTTACCCTGACATACCTGCTCCACGTAATAACACCACGACATATCTGCTCCATGTAATAACATCAAGACATATCTGCTCCACGTAAAAACACCACGGCATACCTGCTACATGTAATAACACCACGACATACCTGCTCCATATAATAACACCATGACATACCTATTCTACGTAATAACACCACGGCATACCTGTTCCACGTAATGAAACCACGACATATCTGCTCCACAACAACATACCTCCTCCACATAACAACACCATGACATACCAGACAACCTGCTCTACGTAATGTTACCGTGACAAATCTGCCCCATGAAACAACACCACGACATACCTGCTCCATATAATTACACCATGATATATCTGCTCTATGTAATAACACCATGACATACCTGCAAAGCAGCCTTTGCATCCTCGGCCTCCGAACGCCCCTCAAATGTTACAAATGCAACCGGCTGAAAGATAAAAACACAGGACATCAGTCCAAACCCAGATCTTATTCCATAAAGGGACTAGTCCATCACAGCGGATGCGTGCTGGTGTATGTGGTCAAATCAAAGAAAGGAATAACAAGTAAGTGCATTTTGATTTCTCTACATTTAACTCAACCACAAAGTTTGGCAACGCATTGCGATCTCTAATGGTTATCGCTGTAAAACTTTTCTTATAAGTGACCGAATGGCTGCCACATTTGGTGGTACCTAAGATTTACACGCACAATTTACACTTTGTACGATTCGCATTTCTGATCCATTCGATGTAAAAACTTAGCAATCTTGCGAGGGGTCCCTTGAGATCAGATATCAGGGAAAAAATACAAAAACATATGTATCGACATAGTTAATTAATTACAAGAATTGAATTATACTTATATTTGTCGACAATCGTACTTACTGAAGGCTTTCCCTGGAAATGGAAGGCAGGAGAAAATGAAAAACAAGGAAAAATTTAGTATAAACTTAAAGATTTAATATAGTTAAATTTAGCGTTTGTATCTATGCATGCATATGAAAGGCGTTGGTGAAACGAAAGGAGAAAAAAGTATACGACAACGTAGAAAACGGGAAATAAACGAAGGGTTAAAACGAGTGAGAAATATCAATTGATCATGAAAGGCAAAAACAGCAAGGTAAAAAATGCCGATAGGGGAAAACTAAAGAAAGAAAGAAAGACAGACAGACAGACAGAAAGACAGACAGACAGACAGACAGACAGACAGCGGACAAACACCGACAATTTCATTTCTCAATGGTGGTTACTTCAGCTTTATGTTGTTGTTTTTTGAGAAAGTCGTAAAAGAAACTACTTTAAAATTGATACATAATTTTAAAACAACGTGTTTAAAAGACCAATTACTGTTAGTATCGCTTATCTCTAGCAGCAAACTGTTCCCGAGTTTGGAACCGCTAAAGATAGAATACGCGGAAGATACTTCGTGTACGCTGTTTTTAAAGAGAGTTCAAAGTTTATAATATCTCAACCTCACTGAAAAGGTGTAACTCTGACATTCCTTAAACTTTAGGTAGACGTACAGTCAGACAGACAGACTAACTGACAGACACTCAGACAAACTGAGAGACCGGTGAGTCAGATGGGCAAACAAACAGAAACAGACAGACAGGCAGACAGACAGGCAGAAAGACAGACACTCAGACAGACAGACAGACAGACAGACAGACACAGACAAATGTAGGTAAACAGTAGCAAACAGACGGGCAAGGCAAATGGCTGGAGGGGACAGATAGAAAGGCAGATGGAGAGACGCCGACTGACTGAGAGAGTTGACAGAACGAGAAACAAACAGAGATATTTATTGAAATAAATTGTGCTGCTGTCCCAAACATAGTCCAACTAAGAACACGTAGCGCGAGTAATGTTGGCACAGATACTGTGTACAAAGATAATCCATGAAGCCTTTTGGGCCCGGTATAACAGTATATTCAGTGGATAAATTCCTATCCAGCAGATAAACTTGGCGCGTTCTTGATTTTGATTGGATAACGAGCAAATTTTATCCACTGAATAGGGGCTAACACCCGCTTGATAAAGTTATCCACTCCACTCTTCATTCAACCGGGCCCAGAAACGGAAACATAAAGTTGTAAGAAAATCAACGTTCGAAGGCCTAACAAGACTTATTTTTTTTAGTTCGTAACACTTATAACTCTTTTTTCAGCTTTCAATGCAACGATCAAAAATAAGACTATGTTTGTTTAAGCGAATCTTTGCCGTTTTTGTGGGATGACAGTACAGCCACCCGTTGTTGAATCAAACATACAGGCAAAAAAAAAACATCTATCCATCCATCTCAAGACTAGCGCGCACAAACAATAACGTTTGGCGTTAGTTAATTGTCTAACTTTGAAATAACTCGGAACTTTGTTGAAACTACTTAATAATATTGATATTAAGTAAACTCCGAACGCTCTACAGTTGAAAAGAATAATTTAAAATTGAAGCACACCTACCTGTTTGTCTGTTAATTTAAGCAGTGACCCTTCGTATCCCTAAAACAACAAGAAAACAACCTTTTGTTGCAATACTTTTTAAAGTGATTAATTATTAAACTTAATGTTAGGTGGAATTCGTAAATAGGACATAATGTCTTAAAAGGGCGTATGGTTGCTATAGCGAAGAAATTTTTTATTTGTTACCAATATTGATTTCAGAAACGAAAAGAGCCCTTTGCCATGACTAAAGGATAAAAAAGAATCACTTTTAATACTGTTCGGTCTGTTAATTCCTTGGCATGAATAATATTGAATATATTAATATCAAGAAGCTCTTTTCTTCTTCTTGTTAACATTAATTCGTCTGAGTTAGTCAACCTTTTCTCATAGTCATAGTAAGGTTTGCTATTTTTAGCTGCCACTACTGATTGCACACAAAAAATAGAATTCAAAATCAGTTAAAATTGAACGGAACAAAAGAAATACCGCTTTTGAAAGGATCTTTGTCTTCGTTGTTAAGTGGAACACAAGCTATTTACTAATAAAATACTAAAGCCATCGTCCATGTCAAATACCACCAAATGGAAATCTATTTATTTCTTTTGGGCTCAGCTGATTCATAAAACTTGTTCTTCGACAGTTGTCTGAGAAATGTAGAAATTGGTTTCTGCTAATACTCTCGTTAAACGATTCTGCAAGGTGTAAATATTTTATTTGACGTATATTCATCAGTGTAAATCCAGTTGCTTAACAGAATGCGAGTTCTTCTAAAATGCGTTTATTTTTCTGTAAAGAAACTAGACAAGCTGATCAAATCTTGAGACGTGAGCGAGCAGCTCTGTCGTTTAAGTCCCTAGGGGAAATTTCTTTTAAATGTTCTAAATGCTAGCTATCGCAAGGACACAAAGACTGAAATCATGACCGTTCGTATATATGTAAAGCATTCGTTTATTATTGTCGGAGACAATTGACTTTATCGAATAAATCATTATGCATTTGGCTCGTTTCAATCATGCCTTTCATATAGAAGTTTTCGGTTTTAGAACGTGCAACTTTTTCGAACAAGCTGATCAAGATGAAAAACATTTTTGGCATTGTCGATAGAATCAAACTCAACGATAAAAACAAACCTAAATATTATTCATATTTTTATTTTTATTTACTGGTGACGAAAGCGAAGAGGTGCTTATTTCACAAATTCTAACCATCGTCCCTTAATTGTTTGCCAGCTGTTACTAAAAGCATTCCTTTCTGGTGAACTTGATGCTCGCATTTATAATAATGGCAATCAATTTTGAGCACTTGTAGCGAATATTTTCAAGAAATAGTCGAAAATAAAGTTTAAAACATTGGCCTTGACAGTATTTCTCAGGGTAAACACGGTGTTGCTAAAAATACCCCTTTCAAGTTTAGCAACGGGAGTGCATTGCTAAACAGTCAACCTTACATACTAGCTTGCCGGTCAACGAAACACTGAAACAGTCGATATTGATTCAAAAGATCCCAAAGAAAGTATCTCAGATGTTATTTTGTTTGTTATCAAATGATTTAAGTGTTCTATGAAAAATGAATGAAACAAAATCAATAAGCATATAGGTTCGGTTTTTTGACGCGCTGGCAAATAACCAACTGAAAAAAATCATTGATCCAGCTCAAGCTTCCCATCGAGTTCGTTGTTTTGTAGCCGGGTCATTCACAGACTGAAAGAACAGGAAATCAGGTCTGCCGTGGAGAAGTAGAAATTGGGCCATTCACGGACACAGCGGGACTTTTCCATAAATTACACTGTGTGTTGACTATTCCAATTTTCACCATCCAACAAAAAATTGACAACAATTGCGGTTCCGTTCATTACAAATGTTTCCTAAAGCCAATACAAACACATAGGTATCGTTCTTAATGCCACATCTTTGAATATTCCTGGTTGTTCCCAAATCAACTTGCAAATCGCTCCTTGAGACACTAATTGTTCTCGACTTGTCTGTATTCTTTTTCGATTTGTTTAGAGTCAGTGAGCCTGAAAGCCGATATTTTTTAATACTGTCCAATACCAGGTCAAATTAATGGTTTTATATAAATCTCCGTAACCCACCGATAGAGTATAATAAGACCAGGTTCAACATCGTGTGATATCAAGCTCACTTAAGAACGTGATTACTGATTTGTCTTCATTTCGCAAACCTGCTCTCCTCAGCTTGTTTGCATATTTGATGAAATTTCGCTTTCAATAAGCATTACAATGGTCGAAGACAGCCACATAGAATATGACATTCTAGCGGAGCAATCTAGCGTAGGATTTTAATCAAGGGTCATTGTGGATTTAGTTCCTAACGATCGGATTCGGTCGCTTTTGGGACTGTAATCTATTAAACTCTTCAGTGTAATGTGAACTTAGATCTCGTTCAAATGAGTAAATATATTCATATGACAGCGTTGAGTGGTTTTGTCACTTGATAAGTTGTCTCTTCCTGTACAAACTATCAACGACTTGTTAAGTATGTTTGCAAGCCGATTATCGAATACTCGACTGTCAAAACTGACCCCGATAAGCTCGTATATATATTGATGGCGGACGCACATAAACTGATCGATTGTTAAAACGCAACAAGGTTAAGAGTGCCTTTTAGCTGTCTTTTGGTCCATTCAAATTTAATTTTTGTTTGACGCATTTTCTGCAGTACAAAGGGCAACGACGCCAAACATTGCGTAAAATAATTCAGCTAAATTCAAATAGTTACCTTAAAGGACCTGAAAAGCAAATAAACTTCCCTTGGTTTAACGTCTATAGGTAGGCCGCTCACAAACAGTGTACGGACCTGAGGGTAGATTAGAAAGCAAGAAATGTTGATTAAAGCCTTTATGGGCGTGGAGAGCTTCTAATTGATACAAATACCGTGCAAGCGAAGAGTAAGTTTACAGTAGCTTAACCAAACCTCGTCTTCCGAAGGCGTCTTGTCCATTACTCGTGAATATTATCTTCTTAGGTGCGTGGTGTAATCCGTATTTAATATAAACGGTGAAATCGTGATGGTGCAATGAAGTGCTTAACGTGCGCTTGGAGTGCAGTTTGTTAGAGGCATTAAAAGCACTGCAACATCCTACAATATTAAAATTGCAACTGGCTTTCTATACAGCTGCATGCTGAAAACAGGTACACCACATGACGTAAGAATTTCACGCGTGACATTCCTTTACTAGCCCCACGTGAAAGAATCCCACAGAGACATTTGGGTTGTCATAACAATAACTTTTAAATCCCAGGACGGAAGGTAATATTCAACAGAAACAAAACCTTCGTTTATCGAGAAGCGGTCAGCCGCGCGCTGCTGTCTTGACTGAGATCTCAGCACTAGTTTCTCGTTGACGCAGTTGTTATGACAACGACGTGTGAATGGAAGACTGGGCACGAGCGCTAGAACGAGGCTATTCTGGTTGCGAGGCAAACAAGAAGCAAGATCTTCGAAAAAACAGTGTTTATGTGTGCCGATTCTTGGACATTTCTTTTAGAGATAACTTTCGTTGTTGATCATAAAATTTATTGTGAGACGTGACCAGAAGTGCTGCTTTATAGTGATTGATTTTCAAGTGGGACTATTTGTGGAATTAGCCTGCAAAATGATGGTAAGCAGTGTTATGTTGTTCGGTGAATGTACTCATCAGAATTGAAATCAGAAATGTCCAGAGTTGTACATTTGATTTCTTCCTGGTGATATAGCTCAGGTTTATATTGTTTAAGTTGAACAATATCAAAAATATTAAAACCATAGCTTCTATATACTTCTTCTTGTTTAAATGAAGAAAAGGGAGATGTTTATAATGGACAATTTAAGATGCATCGATCGTGATCGTACAACCGTCTTACGGGATGCAGAATGCAGACATTTAAGTCAGACTTTTTCTCTTTACGGTAAATTCTATCAGCGTTGGGGGAGATTTGTAAAGAAGCTGTGTTGGCTAACAAAACCTCAATGGTGCAAATTATTTCATGACTATCATATATTTAGTCAGCAGTTATAAAACTATAACTCAAGAATAGTTTTCTATTAAACTGCATGAGTAAACTGAAGCTAAAAACAGGAACTGGTAAACTGTGAAAGCTGTGGCTAATGATCCGTCTACTAGTAGTACCAGTTGAATGTCAGTTATGGGTGGGTTTGACAATAAAATGGGCCAGTTAATGAAATCTCCAGTTTTTTTTGTGGAATCTCAAAAATTTTTGTAGTCCAGATCCAGGTTTTGAGCTCAGAGGGGTTGACAGGTCTGCAACAGTCTATATATGCTTAGTCAACTAGCAATGGATAGTTCAAGTAAACAACTATACGGTATACCCCTTGAACCTTCAACCCTGAACCCCATCTGGAAATCCAGGTTTGAACCCACCCCAAGCATTCTGGATTCCCAGCCTGGAAAACCAAATACTCTTGAAATTCCCAGCACCAAAACACTCCCGCCCAAAAACCCATGCCTTGTTCAGAATTCTAAATGCTGTCTGTGGTGGGGGTATGAATGGTTTCTTGAGCTAGCCAACATATATTTTAAGTAGGAATCTAATACATGTAACCAATTCGGAAATAGTTTTACGTGGTGGAAGGAGGAATTAAGGAGGTTGGCCTGCATGTGTACAGTATGTCTGAATATGGAGGGAAATGGGGTGGAGATAACAGAGGTACCTTCAACAGGGTGGCCCAGTCAGTCAGGGGCTTATAACCTGTTGGTAGAGAGAGGGCCTTTCATATAGGTGGGGGAGGGTTTTTAGGCTTTTAGTAGAGAATTGGGGTTATAACTGGAAAGGGTCATAATCTAATGGAAGATGACCTGATTTGCTTTTTTGCAGTCATCTAGTATTAGAAGAACAAATCTGACTCATGCACAACAGCAGAAGATGTTGGCAGAGAACAGGAGGAAGGAAATAATGAGGGAAGATCAACTCAAGAGAATAGCTCAAGAAAAAGTGCTGGAAGCTAATTTATCCAGTGAAGATCGAATAGAAAACAAGAGATTCCTGAGAAGACTTCAGCAGGAGGCAAAAGAGAGAGAAATGGATGAGGCCATTGTCAAGGTATTAAGCTTGTCATGACTGACCAATTTGATCAAAGATTGCAAGACAAGGGTTAGGAAAGTGTTTGAATTTTGATAAACAACTTTCATAACCATGCTCAGAACCAGTTAAGATCTGCTCTGACAAGGGCTAACACTCGAAACATCAGCTTTTCACCAAACCTTATGGCCAAAAAAAAAAAAAAAAAAATTATGACATAAATAATACTACTACTAATAATAATAATAGGTTATTAAGGTTTTCCAAACCATTAGTTTGGCCCTTTATCCTTACAAAATTAAAATAATGAATATGCCTTAAAACTTCTTTATTATAAAATGAGATTAGCTCTCTAGTTGATTATTATTAATAATAATAATGTTTAGATAAGGGTTAGTATGTAGTACAGGTATCATTTAATGACTGAACTAAAAAGAATTAATCATCCACAAAATTCAGGTCCAACAGTATTAAATTGGGAGCTCATTTACAATGCTTTCGCTGCCCCCTTGCTGTACTGTAGAAATCAGGGTTCCACTGTATATCACAGATAAATCAATATGGTTATGTAACTGTTCCCTAAGCAATAACCTAGAATGCTGTGGCACAAGTGCCAGTAAATCCTGTGTGCTAAGTATTCTTAACTTGTTTTCAGCATAGAGTGGCTGTAACAATAACACCTACTTAAATTGTGTAATCGGTCTTTAAAGCATTGACTCTTTAAAACTAATCATACCTTTTGACTTACAAAAAAGGATGCTAACCAATTTTTTTTTACTTGGCCTTACAAGTCATATATACATGATATTGTGCATGTTGTCAAAGTTAAATACCAGTAGTTAACAGCTGTTAATAGTACTTGTAACTTTGTTTTAGACATTAACCCTTTTAGTCCCAGCCAGTTTACAATTTTAATGTATCTTCTCTTTACAGTTCTGTATTAGTGTTTTTAACAAGTTGTTTGGTCATGAGAGTATAGAAGTTGATCACACACAGCAAGATATTAAATATGAAAATCAAAATTCTCCTAAGCTGTTTACAAAGAAAGTGTGGATACAGTTTGGGAGAATTTAGCAACATGTCATCTGTCTTGTTTGGGGCTGAAGGCATTAACTGAAATTGTTGTTCTTGGTTTGGTGTTTAGGCTGATGAAAGGCGCAAATTAAAGGAACAACAACAAGAACAGGAAGAGAGATTGGCTGCTGTAAGTGGCATGTGCTGTGCATATAAG
>JAOBYF010176882.1:0-10651 GCA_025403605.1 Parazoanthus darwini | reverse complement strand
TAAAAAATAAATCCCGTTTTCTTAGACTTTAGGCAATTTGCTGAACTTGACACATTTGATGGGAGAAACTTAGAGAACATGGGTCCCCCCCCGGCCCGTCCCCTTGCTACGGCCCTGGACCCCCCAGGTATCGAACAATCTGTTACTGACTGATAGTGGAAAACGTAGCTATTTTAGCACCATAAAAACTAACCAGTACAACAAGAGCTAGAACAACTTTGAGTTTGAAAAGTTGCAATTTTGCAAACACTTTAACTCAATGCAAACTGACAACTTCTGAGATGATTTTATAAAAAAATAATAAACAAAAAAACTCGAACATCATCGTCAATGTTTCTTACTATTTTTTCTAACAAGACTAACCTTTATGCATTTGCTTTGAGCAAAATCACCACAAAATATAGAACTTTCAACTAAGAAGTTAACATTGATGTGCAGCTGCAGATAAGAAATAGTTTCCAGTAGAGGGATGCTAAAAGACGAGTAAAGGAACGAATGTCTTTTTGTGAATCATATTTTATGGTCCTTTTTTGGTGAAACACTTAGTTAAATGTGTATTTTCGCTTTTCTCTTCAACTATTTCTACTTATAACATCGAGTTACTGATATAAAATATTTTTCGTTGGAGTTTTGTTTTCATGAAGTTGGGCGTAGAAATGTGTTTACAGCTGTTTCACTTCACACAAACACCCATTCTAAATATAAAGCAAAGAGCAGTTAAATCATAAAAATGGAGCAAGTTGAATAAAAAGAAGTGTGGTAGTATGTTTTTTTTTTAATTTTCCAAAATTTTGACAAAAGTGTTGTAGTGAAAACATCATTCAACAGAGCCTTTTTTCCAAATATTTAAGGAGACAACAAATCTTGGGCGGGTTATTAAGTAAATGGAAATCAAAATGAATGTAATCAAGCACAGCCGGAAGACTGAAACGTTGTGGTTTTTTACTCATAAGCCTAGTTCACACTTAGTAGATAAACATACGCGCAAGCGTAGGGAATTTGAAAATATAGAAAAACGGAAGAAATAAAAAGGGAAACATACATGTAGAGGTTCGTGTGAAGTTGTGTCATTTCGTCGTACATCTGGTCAATTTCTTTGTCTTTTCCTTTGATATCTACATTTTTCTTTCTTGCGTTATCCCTTTATTTATGTGTATCTCACACGTGTGAAACAGGTACTAAGCCACAAAGAACAAAAGAAGGTACCATCGAAGAATTGCTGTCGATAATTTACAAATTATATATTTGCAGGATCCGGCGGCATTTTGTTGATTGAGCTCCTTGTAAGCGTATTTACATTAGTTTTAGGAGTTTACATTTTTCAATATATATACTACCGCCTTCGTCAAAATCTACTTGTTTTAAGCAATTTTGTTGATTTTACGGGTTTTGATCTAACCATGTAAACCATCTCTCGATCCTCTGCAATTAGTACATGGAGTAATATATTGCCAAACTTATATTCTGTTTGGTATAGCCTAGTTCATTGTGTTTAAGTTTCTCATGTTTTTTAAAGGAAAAAAAACCCGAGAGGGTTGGTTGCAACTCAGTAAAGAGTTGGGGTAAAAGTACCATCACAATAAAGAGATATGATTTGTGTTGTGCTTTCAATACCAACGAGTATAATTCCCGAACCAAAACTGCAGTGTGTATAACTTGTTTTTCTTTCTTCCTTTCTTTTCTTTTTTTGATTATCAAAAATGGAAAAAGCCGTGACCGCACCAAAGATGCCCAAAAATAAATTCTTATATTTTTTAACTGATAAGCAAAAATTATAATTTGCAACGACAAAATCACCTTTTCATGTTGCATGATGGCATATGTGGGACATTAGCCTTCACCTGCAATTATTCGCTATTAACTGACCTCGCCTTTGAAGATTTTCTTGTATCTGCTGTAAATCAACTTTACGTCATCTAAGGAAGTTTTCCCCTGGAAAAATAAAGAAACTTCACTTTTGAAACATTTTAAGTCATGTTGAAAACGAGAAAAAATTACATTGGTCAACGAAATCTTCTTTACCTCGATGGATCTCAGTATTGAGCATAACAAGATCAACACCACAGAAAAATAGTCCAGTCTCATCATCTAAGCTGAAGAGATTAAAGTAATATATGTCACCAATGGAGAACGAAGCGAACGAGCACCTTTCTCACCTATTTCGACTTCTTCAGGATGTATAAGGATTGAGAACAGAGTAAATACTGATCGCACTTCTCTCTGCATGTTTGGTTAGCTATTGCTGGAGCATCAATGATGGAAAGAACGTCAGAATAGGTAAATATTGGCAAAACACCTGTTGTACAGCTGAGACAACACAAGATTGTACTGTTATAGCTGTCAATCCGCCACTGTGAGCTGGATACAGAAAGAGGACAGAGTGTCAGGAAACGAACTGAATGTTTAAGGGTAATTAACTACGAGGAGTTTGGAAACTGAAAATTAATTTTTGTAAAACCGTCTCTGTAAAACAGCCAATTCCTTAGGTTTTTGAGTTACACAGAAGACAACAAATCGTTTCTCAAAGTTAAATATTAAAACAACAACTACTCAACAGTAATATTCGTAAAATGTGTGCAATTCTGCAACTTATTCTGCTTCATTACAAGTACAGATACTGAATAACAACTCAAATGAAACTCGAACAGTCGAGAACCACAAAAAGACTTGGTGAGGAACCACTCTTGGTAAGGTTTGTGCACAGAAAAAGCTAGCCCCAATTGGTTACTTTCATTCTTACTAAAAGTATATGTTAATGAAAGCAAATTAATTTGAAAAAGAAATCGTTTGTCAAACCGAATTATCAGTGATTACTGGTATTTGGCGTAATAATTTGCCAACCAAAACCTGTAATAACAACTACCCTAAGCCGTAGTCTCGAAATGAAGGTATTTCAGGCCGAAATGTGCTTGGACCATTTTAATAAAAAAACACGGAAGGCAAAACTCAAAAGTTTAGTTGAAAGCTTTGAATGGCAGGAGTTAGTTTGGTATTTTTTTGTCTAGCCAAGAAATGAAAACATTGCGCAATCATTCAGTTTGCGAAAAAATATCTTTTTATAAGCAGACCTAAAATAGAAAGAAAAAATAAATTTGTTTCTAAATGCCCTGAATGATTTATAACGGAAAGAATATACTTCAATTCTAAAAACGATAAAAACTTCGATTTTGTGTTGAACTACGCAGTAAGTAGAATTGGATAGGTTTTAGTACTTGACTGGTTTATTCTTGTACAATGTCAAAAAGTAAAGAGTTGAAACTTGTCATCTATGCAGCTGTATGTCTCTGACACTGAAACGCGACATTTTAAGAGGCTAATGGACAAAATGTCTCTGGAATAAAGCCGAGCTTACGCCAGAAGCTTGACTGATTCAGATATCTAGGTTTAGAGACTTCCGTTAAAGACGCCATTTTGCTCCCTCAGTGAACAGGAACGAGCAACATTTTGCCTCGAAAAAGCCGGGTGCAGGCAACACAAAATATCAACCAGCTGTGTTTCCGAAAAATACGCCGGGTCATGAAAAGAAACACCTATGGGAGGTTTGAAAGTTAACGTTTGTAGATTTCAGACGCTCAAAAACGTTCTTCTTATATACTGCGATGTAACTTTTGATTACAGCAAAATTTCATTAGACTTTGAGTCCCTATTTTCTTCTTGAATCCGTCGAACGGGAGAAATGTACGTTGCGCAAAATATCCTTAGGGGACGAGCTGATACGACCTTTTGAATACATCGCATACATGTGTTGCGCATTCGTGACAACGTTTAGTGTAACACCAGAGAAATTGAAATTGACTGCCGGAGGTCCTACTCCGCTAGCGGTTATGGGCTAGGGTCCAAATCCGAGGGCTCACAATCCGCTGGAGCACCGGCTTTTATGTTTGTGTGTATGTTGCGCGTGTGTTCTGTGGTCTGTCGTTTAATTGCCAACCAGCAGCCGAGATTAAGAAGCCGAGGCTGCGAGAAGGCGGCATTATATAGCCGTGTGTGCTTGAGCTGCAGGGAGAAAAAGTCTCCATTTCCGCGTAACATAAGATAACAACAGAACTTTCGTCAGCACATCAACCGATCAGAGAGAGACTTTTGAAGCAGTAGAGCCAATCAGAGCGCCTGTTCTTTATTCCAAGCAAGCTTCCCTCATGTTCTTGGTCTATTCAAGTGCTAGTTTCCTTGGATTTTGGAGTCGAAAGGTGGGTAAAGCGACCACTTCTTGCGTTCATTTATTGACAAATATTCGGGTGAACATCTGTCAAGTGTTATTGTGGACTTAATCTCGTTTCAACAGTTTAAACACGCTCGCAAATTTGCTTACATTTTCGGCGTTCACAATCGGCCAGCGAGCCATCACACGGGCTAGCAAGCTCACAAACCTGCCGTTCTAGCTAGCAAGATCACCACAAATCGGCCAGCGAGCCAAAAACTAATAACGCAATTTATATCAGTTCACAATCGAGTACTACCGTCTCGCAGCCTCGGTGATAGATTGAAACCATTCATATATTATCAGCTTTTGGGAAAAAAGGAAGGAAATCACCCCGTTTTTGTCTTTTTTTTTGTCGATCAATACGGATTACGAGTTCAAAAAACAGGATGTAGCTAAATTGCTTAGTAGCCTTCAAGGATATAATGAAGGTTAAAAAAAGTCAGGATTTACCAGTATCTTATTAAAATCTGCTTCAAAATCGTATTTACACTTCGATCCAAATACTAAATTTTTTCTTGCTCGTTGGCGTTTCTCAGGGGTTCTAAAGGTATTTGTTATTATTGTTATTCCACATCTCTCTGCTCGTTGTCTGGCTCGTTGGCGCACTTCTCAGGTATTCTCAAAGATGTTCGTTGTGGCAATTATAAGTCATTTGAAACAATGTAGACTGTACCAGATAATAACATGTCAAGGTTAGAATGAAGTTTTCAGTGTATTTTATTGTCATTCCAGGTTCTATTTTCTAATTATAAATCCCCCACCACTACACACTGTTCTGTTAGACAAGCTGAGCTTGCACCAGGAGCTTGACTGATTTAGATATCTAGGGCATTCCTTCTGCTGGATACGGATCGGCCATTCCTTGTCCAAAACATTTGATTTTGTGTGGCCCACCTAGATAAAAATATAACGCGAGTCAAGTTATATCAAATCTTCACAAAAAAGACACGACACAAGTAAAATAGATGGAAGGACGTCATTTTAAAGAGTCTAGCAAATAAGAATGTTCAATCATTACAACTTTGAAAGAAATCGATCCACTTGCCGTTTAGTCAAAACCTAGGCCACTTCAGTAGTTTTGGATTTAAAGAAGAACTGAGTGTTGAAAGAAACTCAAGAACTTGAAGACAGTCCCAATGCAGGATTGGGTCAATTTCTTTCCCCGTTTTGGTAAAATTATCAAGACTGTATTACAAGACCTTTTAATTTTTCTAGCATATAGCTTCATGGCGGGATCTAGAACCATAATTATAAAAAGTATACACTTTGCATTGGCGGCTGGTTAGGAGAAATAGAATATTTATGGTTGCCGGAATTGCGAAGCGACGAAGGCAAATACGAATAATCTCTCCCAACACCCCCAATGTACTGATCTTATGAGACGACTGGCCCGCCAATGTTGTTAGTACATTTACGAGTCATTTTCAGCAACTTCATTCAACTCTCATCCGAATGAAGTGTTTCACAAATTATTGCTTAAGGTTTGATGAAAACTTTCACTTTTAAACGGTTTCGTCCGCGGCCGTAAGATATCTTTCACAAATATTGTGATAAAAAATGTTTCAGAGCTATACGACAATCTTAAAAAAATATTTGGAAATGGTGATAAATGTTATTTATGTAATATCAAATACTTCATTAGAAACTCATTAGGAGCTCGAGATTTTCCTATGAGCAAAACGCTTTTCACAGCACCATTTTCCAAAGTTTCCCGGTAAGCATTCCAAGTACCGTTCCGCGCCTTTGGCGCTTGCAAAATGTCCTTATCAATGTGCCCCTCGCCCCCATCCCCTACCAAAACATTAACAAACAAGCAAACGAAACAAAAACTCGGCATTGCTCCGCCGGCCGCGACATTTTACCAATTTTATCAATTTTTGTCTAGGAAGCAAGTTTGTCATCTGAGTGGGACTTGTCGCTTATACTGCCTGCTTTTTATAATAAGAACAACTGGAATAACGAGAATATTTGTGTTGGGACTAGTGGTTGGAGCAACAAAAAAATCTTACATCCTTTGTGTATCCCACCAAACTGAACTCCACTGTCGATATGTGGGTCGTTATTGTCAATTTTCGCAATGGATGCCTTGACCCGTTGACCGGATATGGAAGTAATTCGCAAGTGCAGTGGACGTTTAATTTCTTGACCGATGCTGTACGTGAAGAAATTATCGGGCGTCTTCTTCATGCACTGGTACTTGTTTGTTGATGGGTTCAGAATCTCAAGTCCAGCGGCTGGGATTCTTGGCATAACAAAACATAACTTTTAGATTCTCAACGGATTGCAAAAGAACTTATCTATCTATCAGGCCAACAGATTTTTTGACCCACCAATACTGACATACGGCTGTGAAGTTAATTTGTAGAGCGTCCTTGATTTATAGCTTTGAAAAGTGGGATAAAAATGCAACAGAGACAGTTCACTTAATTTTCTGTAAGTATTATCTAGGTGAAAATAGAAAAGCAGCAAATAATTCCTGTAGAGCCGGGCAAGGTAGTATTTCAAAAAAGCTTTCTATAGACCTTTCAGCTTTGAAATATATCAACCCGCACTCATTGAATTTCTCTATCTGTTTTCTTATTCCTCTATATACTTACTTAGCGTTGGCCACTTGCAGTTTTAAATACCAGGGGTTACTTCCTTGGAACTTGAACCTAATGTTTCCAACTACCGGGCAGGGAATGGCGATCGAACTAATCTTCCAACGTCCATCTCCATTCTTACCGAAATCAAGACTTCCTAAAAAAAAAGAAGAGCAGTGTAAAATATAATCAATGCTGCAAACGAAGTATTTTCAAGTTTATCAGTGTTGTCATTTCTTTCTTTGACTTAGTCTACTGTACGTATTTCAGATTTAGATTCTAAGTTAAAAGAAGGGACCGACGGCCTATCTCCGTTCTCCCTTTTTGGTGTCCAACAGATAAGCAAAAACTACATGTCCATAACAGACAAAATCGAGAGTACAAGCATCAAGTCGAATTTATCATATCATAATAAATCAGCTTCCAACCTCAAGAGTCAGCAAATTTATATTAGAGTTATGAAATTAGTCTCATAAGACTAATGGCACGAATCCAAACAGTTTTATGCATTGTTAACAAGACTAGCTTTGTTTCAGCTTTTCGGATCAGGGTTTCGAATTTTCCTCTCAGTTGTTTATCGAATCCTCATTTCTCCTCTCACTTTGGTTCTCACTAACTTCTGCATGACCTCGTTGATTGCACATATAGTACATGTCGGTGCCGAGTGCCATTTCCTGCTCCAATCAAAGCACTCCGCGAGATCTAGCGACTTGTCCGCCAATCTGTGTGACACGATGTTGCCTTGCCACATGCTTTCCTTGATTTCTGATCTAGATTTCTCCATGCGGCCTTTAGCTATTACGTTCTTTGCGCCGTTGAGGTTAGACGCAGTGTAAGTCCGACCTTCCGCCGTTCTCACAGATAGTGTCGGTTTGTCATCTCCCAATTCTAGATCTGATGCCATGTCCATAGCATTCTTCTGGCGTCCTTAAAAATCGACCTTCTGCCGTTGTGTTCTTTGAATTGTTGGAATTGTGCAACTGCAATGGTTGGCAAATCAATGTGTTTTTGTGAAGTTTTCTTAGAGTTTGATAACACTTATTTGTCATTTTTCGTTTAATTTTTAGTTAGCCTAAATTGTGCTAGAATTACATCGGATACTGATATGGTCGTAAATATTGAATAGTTTGGAACTTTTTGAAAGATCCTTTTTGCATTGAATTGCTGTGTAAGTATCCAAACACAGGCTAATTTTCACAGCTGAAGGATATTTGTAGCGATTATACCAGAATATTTTGGAAATCTTTTACGCTCAGCATCTGATGTTAGCAATACATTTGTGATAAATCTTCAGCCGTTATCACTTGGGTAAGAGCAGCTAGTATTTACATTTGTTTTGTTGTTATTCTACAACGGAACCGATCCATATTTGATTGTATACTTTGCTCTGGTTGGAAATCAAGTTTTCAAAAATAATTCAAGCTGGAGTTCTTTCTTTGCAGTTTAGCAATCTTTCTTGCAAAAAAAGCGCTACAGGAATATAATACTTTGTTATGAATAACATCTTTCTTTGATTATAATAAAGCGTCTGGAAGAAACGACAACAACAATAACACTGCTTTATTCCTGTAAATTTATTGCAGCATCAGAACAACGGTCGAGAATGAAGCTTCACATCTTTGAAGAACAAAAGATGTTAGGTTTTGAACGAAGCTTTAATTTGGAAGAAACCAGGAAGATCGTCATGGAAGAAATTTATGTTGTAATCGAATGATGTACCCCGAATATGGGATGGGGTTTGACGTCATCAAGTTGTCGGAAAGGCTCGAAACGTGCCTGAGCAAGAGCAGTTATGTCTGGATACAACTGCTCATGCTCAGACGTGTTTTGAGTATTTCCAACGAATTGCGACGTCAAACCCCATCCCACATTTGGGGTACATTAAAAGATTATGACTTGATTTTTTTTGGGTAACAACATGCATATGTTGTTCCGATTTCAGGAACAAGTTTGCTTCATTCGAAATCTGCTCTGATGTTCTGTTATTGATGCTCTAAACGTTTCTGGAATGTTCTTGAAAGAAGTGAAAGCGAAACAAATACAGCAACACTTGGCTGAAGTAAACTTTATTTATTGCATTTTTTTACATTCTTGTTATTTAGCTTCTTAGCTAAGTTAGTTTCTGTTTAAGTAATTTAATGAAACATGATGTTGCAACGGAAAGTAATTGATTGGATCACTTTTATCTGTTACCACTTTCGAAATAATTGATTTGTTTCGAAATCCGAGGGTTAAAGGCCTTGATTCAGTTAGCGAGTTGTGATTGATCGGAGATCTTGCTAATATTATCATTAACTTGTGCAATTTCAGGGAGTGGATGGATCAGTATCTTGCACCAAGAGCTAACAACCGATGAACTCCAGTGAACTAAAGAAGGAATAACCAAGAAAGCGGAAGTTATGAAGAATGGACCAACTGGTTTGGTGTAGAATGTTACTTGTAGTTTATGACACACTATCTACATATGACGTGAAACCAAGCTATCTAGCATGTCGTTTAGCCTTTATTCACAAAAATGCAGCAAAGGTTTTAAATGTCTTTATTTTTGCTTCCTGGCCCTGAACGTAAGACTGTAACTGATAGTTTTTCTGGTGATAAAAAAAAAACCATGCACCTCTCCCAAATAAGGCATTATTTTTTTTAAACTGCCTTTTTCAAATTCTTGTGACGTTTAATATATTTGTCATTGACCAAATTGTAACACGTCCGTCCACCAAACTTGCAACTTATCAAAACCATAGATGACCTTAACACCGAAGTCCAGAAAAGCTCTGCGCTTCGAACATGAAATTATGCTTCAAGCTACAATTTTGTGCCGGGGAGCATAGAAACAAATAATATTTTTCAAAGCTGAATTTTTTCAATTTGGTTCAGGTCTGAAATGCAACTGGCGACAATATTTTTTAACAACTGATTTTTTACTTCTTGTTACCTCTTCTAGTTTCGACTCTATGGATTAGACATAATCTTAAGTTGTTTGCTTGAGTAACTAGCACTCCGAGATATTTTACAGTCAAATGTCCAAGTGACGATACATTAGCATTTTATGAACTAATTTCTCGCAATAACACCTCGCACCTTCATTTGATTTCAATCCTTTTGTTCTTTCTTTTCTACAAACGTTTGTGAACTTTGATAATTGTTGTCTATCTCAATCCCACCGAACTCAGACTGAGAACAAGCTCTGCCGCAAACCGTGTTCAATTTTCTGTTTTCATGATAATACTGGCTTCTAAAAAACAAGTCTGTGACTTAGTTTACAATCAGCATAAAAGAATTTGCGCTCTTTAGCGACAATTCATTATAGTGCGTTTTCATGACGAAAGTTTTATTTACCATCACTGATTCGTATCGAAAACTACAAGTTTGCTCTTGCTCCGCTTAAACTGGAAAAAAGAATTTTCATAAGACGCGGAAGCAAATAAGTAGTTATCAGTTATGTAGTTAACTCGCTTGATACGGCTTGCTTACTGGTTTTCAGAATTTATTGAAGTCGGTAAATGTTTAGTTGTTACTTGCACAACGTAATCGATCCATATCTGATCTTTAGACCGATAGTTAGAAATCTAGCTGTAAAAAAGTATTTCAACGCTTTCAGAGCAATTTTTCTATTCTACTTTGTAAACAGGAATAACAGAAATAAAATACTTATGTTATACCCGTTCTTCAATTATTAAAATCTTTGATGTTTTGGAAGGGAACGAAAGGACAACGCTTTCAAGTTAATTTAGTTTTTATTCCAGGTTTCGAACGAGGCCATCTCCACCATTAACTCGCGGAAGAAATTCAACTCATAATTGAGTAATCTCCTCTGGATGTGGGATTGGGTTTGACCTCACTAGTTGATGGAAAAGCGCAAAACACG
>JAOBYF010176771.1:0-10653 GCA_025403605.1 Parazoanthus darwini | reverse complement strand
ATTCTTTAAAATCAACTTCCGGTCCAAAATTTAGGGAGGGCATTTGCCCTCCCTGCCTGACGCTAGCTACGGCCCTGTATACCGTCCATGAACAGGGGCAATAAGCTGTTGGCCTAGTCTCTTGATGTTCTGTTTGGGACTTAAAGAACCCACACACTTGTCGATAGGAGTAGGCTGGTTATAAATGGACTGTCAGCTCTTCCCCTACAAAGGGCCTGCTGTAATTGGGGAAACCTGTAGCAGTGTCCTTCTCTCTTTTGGGAAAAAAGCTAAAAAAATAAAAAAAATAGAATAAATAAAATAAAATAGATCTTCATACAATTTTCACTTCTTTGGAGACCACCTCTCCCTCTGTCTGCTTGTCTTACACTGTAGATCATAAATGTTCTAGAGTAAATGTTGACTATCACTGGTGGCAGAGTGTTCCAGTCAATTTTAAATCTGCTTTTTAAGAGTATATTACTTTGTAATGCACATGTATGGTGCACATAAGCTCACCCACAATCTAAACTACATTATTTATTTTATTATTATTTTTATTATTAATAATTGTTTTGTATTTTTTGATTTTTCACTGTTAAATTATTGTAAGTTGTTGTTTAATATTATTAATTTAAGAAATGGTCCATGCTTAGCGTACGGCTGTCGAGTTATGGATGCATGCGGAAAGTTCGGAGAGCACGAGAGAAGCGTTAGAGTGGCATGAGGCAAAGCATAGTGCTTCTCTCGCTTCTCGAGTGCTCTCCCAACTTCCCAAGTGCATCCATAACTCGATAGACACACAATAAAGTATGGACCATTTCTTTTAGAACATTGCCTTTGTCACTTTAAGCAGTATTTATAAGAAAAAATGCACATAAGCTGATAATGTACAAAATTCTCCTAATCCGTTCTGAGCATTTTTATTGGTTGAACACGATCACATGATTTAATAGATGCACGGGTGTGCGTCTATCGAGTTATAGATGCACGCTCGCACCATACAAAAAGTGCGCGAAAAATTACCAGCTATGTTCTAAAATAGTAATATTTAATATTAATTTTGCTTTCATGGTATGATGTTTACCATTGTTCCCATTACTGTGCACATCCTTAAGCTTCTTTTGTCACTTTTAAGTTTGTTTTGGGCAGCTGTCAATCAAGTTGTATTTCAAACAGATCAGGCCTGTGTGTCTGTCTACACATTTCAGTGGTTAGGGATGGTGATTGCAGATCTTTGAGCTTTTGTGATTGGAATGGTTCCATTCGTCTTCAGACAGGCCATCTGTTTAAATCAATGTTTTTTTATTGGTAGCAGCCCGAGAATGAATGTTTTGAGCAAAATTATATCTTAGGCATGTAGCATTTTTTCGACAGTACAGTCTGTGTGGTAAATGATGTTTCAAGAAACTGTCATGTTTCTGTTCAAATGAAAAAGTTTCAAAAATATGTACTGCAAACTAATGTTGTATTTGTGTCAAAAGCTCATTCTGGAAGTTTTGCTGTAACTGAACTGAACTTACTTCGATGTGATTCACAATTTTGTTCCCCTTGCATTTACTGTCAATTAACAACAATTTTTCTTACACCACAAGCTTTTGTACATGTAAGTACTGTAGTTCTTTGAAATGTATTAATTATTTATTAGTAATGAGTTTTTAATCAATAATTAAGTTGAAAACATTCATCTTTTCTACTATTCTACTTGAGACAAGAGCTCAGGACAGTATTTATTTAATACTAAAACAACTTATTTTAAAGTTAACTGTTTCTAATCAAAACTTAGCCTTGATCCCTTTGAATTTGAAAGCAAAACATTTACTGAAGAGAAAAGTGTTAACAGTCAGAGTAAGAATAAGACCAGATTATCACTTACCACAGGTCATCCACCCACCCCTCCCTGGTTTAACTTTCTTTGTTATTAGTGACATGTGAGTAGCGAACACATTTCGTGGCCAGCTTCTCATATCTTTCTAGCATCTTCTGGGAAAATTATGGAAATTAGGGGAGGGAAACTATTTGATGAAAACTTGGTAGTCAGCAGTGGCCCATTAATGGAAGAGTTTCTTCTGGTGAGTGGGCAACATAAAACTCCAGTATTCACATTCTATTATCATAACAGTTCTTGAAAAAATCTTATTTTGAAACTTATGCCATGATAATTTTGTATTTAACCACAGTTAAAGTGTCTTCTAAGGTTGTGTTGGCATTATTTTTAAGGTCTTTTAAGCTTACATTTTACAAACTTGTAACAGATTGATATAAATGAAATATTACTCTAAAGATATATATGAAATAGTTTATATAAATGCATGGCCAAAAAATATCAAACAACAATAAAATGATTTAGGTACATGTATTTAAATTGCAAAGAGCAAAATACACAAGTTTCATCAATTTCCAGTTTCTGTGCATGAAGTATCAGATGTGATAAATTGTTGTAATACATTTGATATTTTACATTCTTCTGAAAATTCCTTTTGCTTGATAGAAAAATGACTGTTTGTTAGTACATGAAAATATGGTTTGAACTGATATTTTAGCTAATATGAATTTTGTTTTATGCCCAGTGATCATTACTTTAGTTTTTTGTCTTAGTGCTACTGCAATGTTTGTGATGATTCAGCAGTGTGTCGGCCGGCTAGAGTGTTACACTTTTAATAGGATGCATTAGATTGGCTGTGAAATCAAATTACAAATTATTGAATTTCTTGCTTTACACTGTGTACTCATTAACAAGGCTATATAATATGTTGAAATCATGTAGTTTTATAACTGTTTATATCAGTTTGTAAAATGAGGCTGCAAGATTTGAAGGGATACATGCTACTGCTAATACAGACTGCAGTGTTTAGATGTTTTTTTCTCTAATAGCTGTTCAATATATAATTTTGTTGGCATTAACATTTTATTTCAGGCTTTAAGATTATACACAATTAGAATGACGTTTTGCTGATTAGAAATTACATTTTGTGCAATATCTTCTATATTGTGTACATTTAAGAAACCCCAACATGGCTTTTTTTTGCATACTTGTATCACTGTTGAATCTCCATGAACGTGTTCTGGAAATTTTTATTAATTCTAGACAAGCTTAATATTTCAAATTCATAGAAGTAGTATGTGGTTAATAATTTATAAGTGGACAGGCTTGGTTGATTTGAAGGTGGTTTTGTAAGTTCTTTTTTATAAGATCCACACAGTACAGTTGAACAAAAATTTATCCAGTAATGGTAGAGGTGCAAAGATTTGATGTGTAGACACTGCATCCTGGTTGTTTTTTGTAGTGTGTGGAATTTTCTTGCCATATTTTGACTGAAGATTATCAGACAGTAAATAATTAGTTTCTCTACATGCTTTTCTTTTTCTCCTTTGTGATTTGCTGTCATAATTTGTTTCATTTATTAGAATTTTAAATTTGTTGTTGATAAGTTTCAGCTTATCCTTACAAATTGACCAGGATTAGTTATTTACATCTATGACTGAGCTTAAGTGTATGAAATAGTGTTTTCAATTGAAGCTCAAAATTCTAGGGTTTCAGATCTAAATCTTTTTTATGCCAATTAAGGTGTTTCTTAACATCAAAATTGTTTCAGATTCTCTGATATACTGGTTGAAAGAAAATTTGCATTTATAATCGTGTGGATGAAGCAATTGTTTGTTATGTGTATTCTTGAATCAAGAATATTCTAGTTTTGAGCTCGATCGTCTCATTTGTTTGTTTCTTGTAAAGAAAGGCTGTAAACTGTTTTATCTGGAAAGGAAATTCTCTGTGGATGCTGCAGAGTCAGCCATGCTACTATATAACTCGGTGAGTCCATAGATTTTAAAACCTAAATTCTAATTTTCAAGATTGTTTGCAAATAATATCTGTGTGAGATGACCAACCCTCCTTTTTTACTTTCTTAGTCATAGCAAAATAATACTGTTTTATTTGTTTAACAGAAGCTCTCAGTTTCATCTTAATATGAAGTAATATAAAAATTGTAAAAAAATTAAGTGTTTTCTTTTACTCGTGATCAGCAGTAGAAACAAGATTTCCAGTGCTCAATAGGTTCTCAAACATTTGAAATGGTCTTGGATAATATGGCAAACAGAATTTATTTTCTAGTGAAAATATACCTGTACCCTGTTAACTGATAAAGTTTCCATTAAATATATATATAATTCGAAGAAGCCACATTATGGATTCTTCAGTTAGGTTTTCTTTTAACAGGATGTCAGTAGTGATTACAAATTGGTTAGAACTAACTAAGAGGCAAGACCCTAATGTACAGAGACTTGTGAATTTCTTTTTTTTTTAAATGTCAACATCTACTGAACATTGTCACTTTTGCTTGAAAAGGTTCTACACAACTTGCTGCTGATTCTATAAATACTTCCTGTCATTGCTTTAATTCTGGAATGGGATTCTTTACTAGGCTTTTTGATTATGTTGCCAAATGATTTCACAGACTTGAGTTGTCTGTGTTTGGTGGCACACATTTGGCCTGGTCCATGATTGAGTGTCTTGACATCAACCCTTTTGCTGTGTACAAGGCTGTGGGACATCGAATGTCAGAAACATGTGCCTTGCCTTGTGGTACATGTACATGCTTACTGGAACCTGCAGCTATACCTATCTATAAGGACTATGTTGTTTATGTCAAGGAAGGATATTTCTGCTTTGCCTGCATAAGCTAAATCCTTTCCCGAACCAAAAAGCTCACAAGGCTGGCTCTTATAAATGTCCAGTTTCTGTAGTGTTAAGTGAATGAGAGTGTTCGCAACTCCACCTGAACAGGACGCTAATCCATCGCAGGTTAGTCCCCAGCAAATCAGACATGATAACCATTCAATCACTGCGCCACCTGCATGCTTAGGTTGACAGCATTTCCAGAGTCGTCTGAATGTGATGCTTGATTGAGTTTAAGTGTCTGTGCCAGGGCTCAATGTCACAGTCATTTGATTCATCCACAGTCATGTAGTATTGACACCATCTGGATGGCACAGTACGCCAGCCAAGGTTTCTTCCTCAATGTTAAAAACATACTAAATAAATTCACTATTAAATTTTTTCTGAATGTTAACTAAAAGATTTTAATTTGAGACTTGCCAGCCATCCAGGCAGTAAATACATCCTGCAAATTTTGCCAAAACTTAGCTTCAGTACAATCTTGAAAAGTACATAGTTCAATGTGTTTTGAGTACATTACAATTTTACCACATATCTCTTGACTGTAAACTGAGCACTCTGATCGGCAAGTAGTTTCTATTGGTCAGTGCTTTCTGTTTGTGGCATCTCCACAAGTATATCTCATTATGGATAGAATTGCTCTCAATGTTGTGCCATAAATTAAAATCACTCAGTTTTGCTTCGGAGTATTTGTTAGTGAACCTTTTTTTAGTTTGTGTGTGCTGGAGACTATAATATATTTAATTGAAACTTAATAGTAACTTTTACTATCAAACTGTGCGATACTGTTGGTTAGATTTGATCATGTGATATCCTTCACAGGGCAAAAATCTGCAAATACACCAGGGCGAATATCTCTGGCATAGAGAATTTTACTAGGGAAGTAAATTTTCCAATATTTTATTGCAATGTTTACTCTATTTCCAGACTTACAAACTCCTTTTCCAATTAAGTCCATTCCAACCAATCCAATCGCTACTTTTTTTGATCTGAGATCGAGGCTTGTCAAGGAGAATTTCAACTGCCTTTTTTAGCAAACTTCAAACCACGGATTAGAATCAGTGCGCTGTTAAACCTTGCTAAATACCAGTAGTTGCTTCAGACTGTACTTTCTCAAAACCATCACTGTGAAGAATTCTCAAAGAGAAGTTTCAGAAGATTATAAATTATGCTTTCAAGAATAGCAACAAAATTAGGTAAGAAGCATGTTCTGAAATGTTTTAGATATAGCAAATCTCTGCCAGAAAGTTTTTGTTTGAGTACTGAAAACTGTAATGTCATACTCATGAATGAAGACCGAGTTCATTTACTCTTTCTGAACCAATAGTTGCCTAAAGGTCTGTTCACACAAGCAACTTCTGGTGCAATGTTTTTGTCATATTTTCCACAATAATTTTTCTCGCCACCTTGTATCAAGTTTCAAGATTGTTCAAAACATTGCAAGTTTCTTGGCACTCAAATTCATGGAAATTGCAGGTACTTTACATGTACTTTTGGAAGTAACAGTGGGAGTGCAAGAAATATTGCAATGGGAATCATGACAAAAGTTGCACCAAAGGTTGCTAGTGTTTACAAGCCTTAAAACATCTTAGCCCAAAGATGCCCAATTTAATAACCTTTTGACATGTTTTGGAAGAGCAATGGTTTCCAAGTAAATTCAGCAGCTACCGAGTTTGAAAAAAACACAATTTACGCCAAACACTGAAGCTCCAAGATCATAATAACTAAGCTAAGTTTTCATTGCAACAAATTAAATACTAACAAGTGAGTTGCTTATTTCAAAATCGAGTCAAAATAAGACAGACTAATAAAAGTAGTATCAAGATTAGGAATGTTATTTTTTTGGTGGCACATACAGTACCGGTACTAGTAAAACTAATATCAGTGTGTTAGTTTTGAGAACACACTCAGATTATAAACTGGTAAATAATTAATAAGTACAGCCATTCCTGATAGTGCCATCAAGTTCTCAGACTTGTTAACAAATGTAGTTGATCATCACAAATTCTATTCAACCTTGCAAGATTTAATTAATTTAGTGCATTAAATATTTGCTATCTTTGTTAATGGGCCGGTTTTAAAAAGGATAATTTATTCATTCAGGTGCCATGATTCCTTGCATACATGTACACTGCAAGAGACATACAGTATCTAGATGTGTAAAATTGTGTACATATATTTGTGCATGCTAAGTGATAATGTATTTTAGTTGGTTTTCTTGGTATGCAGCCTAGCTCTTGTTCTTGTGTTGACAAAGGTACTGTAAACATATCAAGTATTTGCAAATTGTTTCTTGACAACCTGGGTGAAATTAGTAGCCATAAGTTAATTTATGCTGCAACTGTGAATTTCATTGCAACCAAAGTGTTAAGTTGTGTAATGCAGATTGCACTATGGTAGTTCACCGTCATGACCCAGTTTATGCGAAGGATCTTGTTTCTTTATCAGGTGATATATTATTTCAGATTCTTCAGTTGTTGAGTTAGAATTATGCCCGCTAGTTGATGAAAGAAAATGTGAAATGTCCAGTCCCTACCTGATGGAATAGACAAGGTTAAGTTTTTCTACCTTGAGTGGAATTCAAAAACTGTTAATGCTGAACATTATAAAGAGAAAGCACCTTAAAACTGGGAAATGTACTAACTGTTAAGTCTGAGTTTGCTACGTCGATCGAGGTAACTTGGTATTGCATTGGGACTAAAAGTAGCTAAACTTGTTGTGGACATAAATTATGCCATTCTTTCCTGTTTGTATACTGCTGACAAAAGTATCTTAAAAAATATCGAGTTTAAAATTACTTTGCAATACCTTCACCTCTATTGTGTACACTGGTCAGTGTATGAGAAAAAGCATCAGTTTATATAGACATTTTAATGGTAATCTTGAACACTAATCTAGCTGGAAGAGCATTGAAGAAGAATGAATAATATGGATTGAGTATTGTAGTTTAAGAACCACTTGTACATACATGGTAGTTTAAATCTTTCAAAAACCCTTGAAAAGAACTTGGCAACATTAGTTTAATTTTAGAAATGCCTCAAGTACTGTCATTAGACTCATATCAGTTAACACGGATGTGATACATCTTTATATTTTACGGTCAGTTCGTGCGTGCTCTATATTTGTCCCTCATTAAATAATATTATTCATACCTACGGTACCATGATAATACATCATTGTTTTCTTAATTATCAAAGGAGGCATCAGTTCAATCCCACAAAACTCAAAATTATCTTAAGGACCATTGAAAACTGCTGGTTAAGACAGACTTTTTTTCCAGCCACAGAATTAAAAAAATATTTCCAAGGGAAAAATATACACTGTACATGTGCATGTATATGGCATCTATAGGTCAAAGATACTGACTTTTAGCCCTGGCCAAATGGAGATTTAAGGCTCCAACTTGCATTCAACTGGCGCTTTTTTTGGCCACCCACTTGCATTGACTTGCACCACCTTTAAACAAGTTCAAATTTGAATGCATTCCAAGTTCTTTGTAGCTGGATCTCACAACGCCAAGTTGTTACAAATCAACCTCAGACCAAGCCAATTGTTTGCAAAACCAAGTGCAAGTTGAACAAACATGAAGGTTACAGACATATAATAACTTGCACTGACTTGCATAGATTGGCGAGTCGGTTTGGCAAATGTTTTATTATCTGAGAAAGGTGGTACAGACATTGGATAAAGACGGCATAATTCAAATACCTGTGTTGTTACGGAATACCTTAATTACCGTAGCTAGTTCAGCCATATTAACAATTTGTTTTATTTTGTAGGACCACGAGTCTGAATCTCCAAATTATAGAGCATCAGACACGAGCAGTGTAGAGGAGGACAGGGAATTATCTCGCAGAGAGCTTGAAAGGAGAGCATTTGAGCAGCTACAAGCTGCAAGGGTGAGTTAGAATTATCTTTGTCCAGTTGCAACTATACGCTCATCCCTCAAAGTACATTTGCACCTTTTTGTATAAACTGATGCAGACCGGCCAAGTTTTTTGTTGATGAAAATGCATGACTTTCTCCCCACCGCCACCACTACAAACTAGGTCTTGTGATAGTCTTCAGCTGGCAACTAGCCCCAATATATGCCACACTCAGGATCGTAGCAAATGCATTTATCCTAGTATTCCCGATAAGCGTACTCTAACATTTACTGTTGCAAAACCCTGCTTAGAAAGGGATTAACAGGCAAGATCAGACCTGTACATTAATTGGTTGAAAACAGAGATTTAGAGGTTTACAGAAATGGATTCGTAAAATGAACCAGAAACGTGTGACTTTCACTCCGACAGATGTATGAAACTTCACACGCCTGTGTTTTGTGAAGATTGTATCACTTCACTATACCTGCAACTTACATGTAAATTTATAGTCCTTTGTATACCAAGTACACAGTGCATATTGTTAATGGAAAACAAAATGATAAACAACCGTATAGACTAATTGGGCAACTTTTGTCAATCATGTTTTTATTTGATTGAGGCAAACCACGTTAAAGATGATCGGTTTAGGATTTTTTCAGGAAACAATTGACCAACTGCCTGAATGTTCCTGTATAGACCTCAGAACACATCTATTTCAATTCCGCAAGTTATCGTTGGTTATCCCCTTTACAAAGTGATTGCCATGTTATTCACGACCTTACCTGATGTTTTTAAAGTAAATAAGTACCCTTTTTGAAAACTGTCAAATACATTAAGTTTATCTGCCGTAAATAATTGAATAAATGAAGTAATAAAAGAAATCAAAAGAAAAATTTGATCCGATTGAAAGAAAAACAAGTGTGAAATGTAACTATTAGACAGTACTTACGAATGTGTTGGTTTGTACAAATATGAGCAAAACCTGATGAGAAACAAAGTTCTAATACCAGTTTCTTTTACAGTCCAAACCAGTTGCATTTGCTGTTCGGACTAATGTCAGGTATGATGGGAGTGAAGACGATGATTCGCCAGTCCACGGAGCTGCCGTCTCGTTTGAACCAAAGGATTTCTTACATATAAAGGAGGTTAGTAGTTTGTGTACGTCCGACAAGAATCTCTGGGTACAGGGAGATACTTGACCAAAGATTGGACAGATGGGAGCTGTCAAGTTTCACACTTCCTGACTTAGTTTGTGGCAAGACTTACTAACTAAAGATTATTCAACCCAGTTTTTGGATTTTAGGCTTGAATTTATACTTGAGCCGGCTGAAAAAGTGTAAGTTGTACAGGACTCATACAAATCATGAAAGTCCTTGAAAAGGTGGTAGTTCAACGAAAAGTCCTTGAATTACAAAATAATTTATAGGGTTTTCTCCTGGAAAAGTTCTTTAGTTTTCATATTGTTACCTTTTAGAAATTCAATGATGACTGGTGGATAGGAAGAGTGGTGAAGGAAGGGCAAGATGTAGGTTTTATCCCAAGGTAAGCATTTAACCAAGTATTTTAAAATCTGTTTGTCGTCCACTAACAAGTACGAACGTATATACGGTGGATGAAAGTTTCAGGGAAAATGATGTCAGTGTAGACGAACATCAGTAACGGAAATTAGCTTGGAGTATGATAACTTGGTAGAACCGTACGTTTAGTCACCATCGTATACCGTATGCATAATACGCCTCACTAGCCAGGAACAAAAGCTTTCGAGTCGAGGCCGGTAAGGCAGAAAGACAGGAAATGTATGAGAACTTGGAAACCGACCTCGACATGATGTTATTGTAAATGGCCACTGGCGTATTATGCATACGCTCTGTTATCTGTTTCTCCGCAGTGGATGGTTGGACTGTTCGCTCTTTGTTTCCAAGCTATCCTGTTTGCAGCAACAATTGCTTTTCTGTCCATGTTTTAAGCCTCTCTCCTTCGTCTCTCTCTCTCACTCTCTATCGTCCTGTGCCAGAATTCACCATGACAACCACCTTTTCCTTCTGCAATAGACAATGTGAGGATTGCGTCGTAGCTCATCCTTAGGACGTTGTCCTGGGGGGGGGGGGGGGGGGGGGGGGGGGGGGGGGGGGG
>JAOBYF010176660.1:0-10654 GCA_025403605.1 Parazoanthus darwini | reverse complement strand
ATACAATACAATACAATACAATACAATACAATACAATACAGTACTATACAATACAATACAATACAATACAATTCAATACAATACAATTCAATACAATACAATACAGTTCAATACAATACAATACAGTACTATACAATACAATACAATTCAGTACAATAAAATACCATACAATACAATACAATACAATACAATACAATACAATAATTTTTTTAGTACCAGTAGTCACAATGTTTAAGAAAATAAAAAAAGGAAAATATAGCTGGATATGCGTTGGAAACAACGCATAAAATGATCAATTGACGTGATTTCCACTTTGAAATTTTCCTAAAAAACCACTTTACATGTAACTTTGTGAAATTGAAATTGTTACAAACAACGTCGTTTATAACAAAAGCGTAGAATTATTAGCGTTCGATAACGTTGATATGTCGTTTTTGGAAGTCCGTAACGTTCTAAATGTTTCTGTTTCCGATCAGCAAGATTTGACAGAAACCCGAAATTTTGACATTGACGTCATCGTGACGTCAAGTGTCAGTTAATTAGCATCAAATTAATTGGCCTGCGATTATCTGTTAGCCCACCAAGTTTTTTTTCAATTCGTTGTATATTTTCAGAGTTATGGGTTGCGGACATTTTCTGCCCGGCCCCAGGAACCCCCCAAAAGCCCGGGTTAAACTTGAAATTGGTGCAAAATAGGTAAAAAAACCACACTCCCTGCGGCCCGTTTTTGTGTGCCAATAGGAATTTATGCCCAGCACATGGTCCCAGTACTTACCACATACAAGCATCGAAATAAAAAATTTTTTCTTTAAAACAACCGTGAACCTCAACTAAACTTTGTTAAAATCCAGCCTCTGTGGGCTTTTTTCTGTCAAATTGCAAGCAATTGCCCCGTGTTTGTCCTGGGAGGGGGTATATTGACTGTACATTACAGTAATTATTGCTTGCCTGCATTTGAACAGGTCACTGTACCATATACAATGCGAGTGTTGATTGTACTGCGAGGGGTGGGTGTCGACTGGATTAGCGTTCGAAGTATACATGAGGAACCCCTTGCCAATCTTCAGGTTTGTTACTGTTTAATGTTTTTTTTTAGATTTATTGGTTTAAGAAAACAAGTGAATGAAAGAGCTGATGGAAGAATAAATAAGTGGGTGAATTTATACATGTAAGTGAATAGTTAGGCTAACGGCTTAACGTCCGTGGAAAGGGACGTTAAGCCGTTGGTCTAGTTTCTCGACGTTCTATTGGAGGACTTCAAAGATCCCACACACTTGTCGATAGGAGTAGGCTAATCCCGGTGTTGTGGACCGTCACCTCTTCCCCTACAAAGGACCTGCTGTAATTGGGGAAACCTGTAGCAGTGTCCCCCTCCCTTCGGGGGAAAAAGCTGAATAAATTTTAAAAAATGTCAGCCAAAGCGTTGTGGTTTTTGATCAAGACACGAGTTAAGCGTGTAGATGGATCTAAGTCTTAAACATTTGTTTTCGAGTTGTTGTTGTTTTTTTTCTTATTTAAAATGTTGTTATTCTATTGCCAGTCCGTGGACAGACAATACCTTACCACATGGTTGGACTACCTGTCTTCACAAGCTCGGCCTGCCCAGCTAATGACAAAAGATAACCAGTTCCTACATGGCCTCGAGCAGGTTAGTTCATTTGAACAAGCTTTTCTTCGATACCTGTGGATTTAACAATCTACTAAATAATTGCCGACAATTTCTCGCACAAGAATGCAACATTGAGATTGGATTTCTGTTCCACTTCATATAACCTGGTTCATAGTTCCTTTCCAAATGTTGTACAAATTGAAGTGAATGTTCAAATGATATCGAAGTATAAGCCCGAGTAAGGCTATGCGTAGCCTCCTGTTTCCGTAGAATCTCTGTTTAAAACGACTTCAACTCCTGACAAACTCTGAAACTGTTTACAATTGTCGCTCAATCACGGTCTCTTCGTATCTTTTGCAGGCTCTGACAAAGTCGGTTCGAGATGTCAAGCGGTTCACAATGAAAGCTGATAAAAGGTAAGCAAAGCCATCTTTATGATCGGGAAGATTAAAAGTTGTGGTTCTCGTGTAAAAAGGTGCCATTGGCGTAATTTGGGTACAGTGCCAGACACCACTCTTGGAAAAAACAATGAAAGTGAGACGAGAGGGCCTGGTACTGCAACCGTGAAACGTCACATTTCAAAATAGCGGCACACAGGAAGCTCAAACTGGAGAAATATGCGAACTAAATATCTAGATAGGCATCAGCTATATGTGAACATAATTATCAATTTGAACTGTGATAACTAACTTGGGCAGTAATGAAGTTTTGTTAAGGATTAAAAGTGTTTTTCGGGATTCCTTTAAATATCAACTGGTTTATTGGCAATAACTTGTCGTTGCTTTCCAGTAGATTACTATCAAAGTCTTATAATACTTAAGAATAACCATCATGAAGAAAGTTCTTTTCCATCAATCTCTTGAATACAGCAAGATTTCGAGTCTCAGTACTTAAAAATTACGATGACACGTGAACAAAATTGGCTGAAAACCCCGTTTTTTGCCACAGGGAGTTTGGTCAGAAGGCTTTCGATGCAGTGACACTGACAAATAAATAGCCTTCCACCTATCACAGATTAGAATAAATGTTCTGTTCTGTTACTGCGTGTTGTTTTCAAATGGTCAGATCTTTCAGTATAGCAAGACGTGTAATGACGTCACTGTTAATGACTAGCCAATGACGTGCAGGTGTATAATTATGTGCTAAGTTCTCGTTTACACTGTACCAGAGGATTTCGAGCGACACAAAGTCTTCGCGTTGCTGTGTAAGCAGCAACAGTTTTTTGTGCCACAGCAAACCTATCCGAAATGTGACACCTTTGCGCCTTGCGTTCCAAACGGCACAATACTGGAAAAATCGTTCCAATTTTAAACAGAAAGCCTATCCACTATTGTTGTTACAACGACACAAAAGTTATCCGTAGTAGTGAAAACGAGGTCTGAGTTATGGTTTGATGAGATATACAATATAATAGCTCTCGCGAGAAAATTATTTGCAAATTTTATGTGCAGTAAAAAAAATTCATTTGACGATATTCTTTCAACTTCCACTTAACCGACAACTCATTTACATTGATAAAATGACATCTAAAACTTGTTTCCTTATTCTCGACAGCATGGCATCTCACTAAAACGGACAAATGACACCTTTTGACTTTAAGTTTTAACTAAACGGGGATTAAGACATAGAATTATTTTAGTAACCCGAAAATGTGGAATCTGTAAGGATAGTTTCCGGGTTCAACTACTTAAAAAACAAGGTCTTTTCTTCGCAAGTACAAGCTCAGCAATAAATAAATAGATCATGTTTGTTAAAAATTCTTCCTGCGTATTTTGATTGAAATGTAATCATGCTACAAACTCAATACTAGCCACAGCAAACATCTGCATGGGTAACGTATGCTCGGAATAGGATTATGAATTAGATTTCGAATTTAATGATACACTAGTTATTTGTAAGATAACAGCCAAGGGTTCGATTTACAGTTGTACTGAAGGATGTGTGAATTAGAATAGAATAGAGCAGAATAGAGTCACAGTGATAAATAAGTAAAAAACAAACGTATTGGCTACTTGGATGAGACATGAATCGTGATGCCATTTACATAGTGTGTTTTTGTTTTCGTCACATTTGAGTCTTTGTGCCGCCGATTTTGTTTTGTAAGAAACTTTGTTGAAAGCGTCACGAAAGTGGGCCATTAGCGGTCCAGCCATCTTTCCTGTCCACTTGTAGCACTCACGTACTTCGTGGTCGTTGTAACTGACTTTCTCAAAATTTCTCGCTCCCTTCTCTTTTATAGCCTCGTTCGCACTTTTTTCGCAGGGATTTTTGTGTTATTTTTTTAAATTTGTTGTTTATTGTTTTTGCTTAAACATTGTTTGTGCGATGTTTTTTGGAGCCATTTTGATGAGAACTTCACGCCAGATGTTAGGCTGACGTCAGACGTTAAACATTATTTTAATACAAGTTATAATGGAGTAGACAAGCAGATGTTTCTTGTTCATCCACGCTCACTGCGTTATCTTGCTCAAATCCACCTATATTCGTCCTCATAAACATAGAAATAACTCTCCCAAAACAAATACCTTTTAACTATTTTTCGCGATTTTGTTAATGTTATAGGCTTAATTATTTTAGGTACAGTGAAAATTAATATTATATAAGAGAAAAAAGATTTGTATTAATGATGATGAGTTTCTGATTACTGCATGGTTTGTACCAAATGCCACTAATGAAAATACGTAATTCTTTTTTAAAATATCTTTTTCAAATAAATTCTAGTTTTAAGAAATATGAGAAGAAAACATCAGTTGTGCATATTTAGTAGGCATGTCCGACTTGTCAATCAATATGGTTACCTCCCACTATTTTTTAAAATACAGAAAATAGTGAACTCCTCAACAGATAAAGTTTGACTTCATTATTAGACAGTTATATCGATAAACTACACTAGCACAATAATAACAGTAACAATAATAATAATAACAATAATAAATTATTATTATTATTATTATTACTTTTATTATTATTATTATTATTATTATTATTATTATTATTATTATTATTATTATTATAGTTATAAAGACAACAGGCCCAATATCGAGATGATTAAGCTGATGAAGGAATAAAGATGTTTAAAAAACCTATTCGTCTTAATTCTGAATGCTACGAAAGTGTGAGATTTCCTTCACTTATAACTTCAAACGTGCCTGCCTGTGGTCCGGATTTGCCGCTATCTCTGAAAATAGCTTTCGACAAGCATCAGTTCGCCTGGAACTTAAGTTCTTTAGATTACAGGTTTTAAAGTTGCTTTCACAAGTCTGTCCCGGAAAAATACCTACAGTATACAGTACCCCTTTCTGTACTCGTTAAATTGCATCAGACAAATATGCCGGTATGGCGTGTTCGTAAACCTGGCTACTCTGGCTACTGTACTCGCACAACTCTTGCAATAAGAGTGGGAACCCGTGCAACATTGCACAGAACAGGTGAAGCGCGATTGGTTCACCGTCGACTGATTTATCGCTCTATTGCGGATGATATGCTAACTGCGACAAGCGATGGAATGAGGTAGAATTATTGCGCACGATATTGCTGATGCAGAATCGGTTCAGTCTACTTCTGTAATAACGCAGGAACAATTTCAAAGGGCAACACACGATGTGATTTCCCCACTGTGAGCATTTTTTTGTGTCACAGCCATGATAGTTTTCATGACCGTGTGTGACAGACGTGCATGCGTATAAACTGTGGTATCAACATTTAGAGGGAGCAGCGGACTATACTCCAGTTTCGTATTCCACGTTACCGCTGATTACAATGACCACAGATTCATTTTTACAGCATAAGCCTCGACTTGGTGTTGAATATACATAAATACCAGCGAGAACGAATAGAAGTCCAAGCCTCCAACAACACACAGAGTTGTGAGTAGCTCATATCTACAATGATATTTAAGTATGTTAAGCGTTAAGCATTAAGTGGAGGCTAGTGCTGTGAAAACGAGTCTGTAGTCATTGTAATAAGCGGAAATTACGAATACAGAACTAAGTGTCTTAAGCCTCTGATATAAACACTACTTTTGCCATCCGCGCGCGCTCTATAAGGCTTATTTCATGTTACACTACATGGCTAAAATCACCAACTTGTCTCAACTCACTCGCTCATGGACAGGTTCGCATCCCTCTATCAGAGTTTTCGACTCGTCTACAATCTGGGGTGAAACACAATTAGTTAGTTTATTGTAACATGAATTAGAATCTTTAATTCCACACAGAACATCGCATTAGACACTTTTACCTGTTCAAGAGCAAGTAATGCCTTTTTTAACATCTCAGGTAAGCTTCCTTGAGCCTCAAAATGCGGGTACTAAAATAAAGGGATACGACATTAACCATAAGATCGAAAACAATTCTAAAACTGAACAACAGATTCATCAAGTACAGCCAATGAAAGAGATTACTGCCGGCTGAGTAAACTTAAAGTACGGTCTAATCAACAAGGGTTGATATGTTTTGTTTTTTCACCACGAGGTTGGGCCTAAGGCTCAGGCTGACGTTTCGAGCGTTAGCTCTTCGTCAAAACGAAGCGAAGGGTCGACGCTCGTAATGTCAACTTTACACCAAATCTTACGTACGGGTAGAAAAATTTACCATATCAACCCATCCACGGAAGTCCAGAGCGTTGGAAAGGGAAGGCGAGCAGAGGAAAACAAAATCACGGAGGGAACTGAGGGCGAAGAATGCAAACCATACTTTCAGAAATAGTTTAAAGACTGACGTAATTTCTAAACGGCTGGCGCCCATCAACGATATTTATATTTCCAATTGCACTATAAGGGGTGCCAATAAATAAAATGGTTGTTGTTGTTGTTGTTGTTGTTGTTGCTAAAACGAAATAAAAGCTATATTTTCAATCGTTGCTTCTTCATTGAAAGAAATTAAGTCTAACCAAACGTTTCTCCGCAGAAAGACGGCTTGACAGATGTGTTTGAATAACTAACTATTCTTGTACACACAGAAGGAATGTAAGTGAACAGAAGACGCAAATACCTCGTCCTTCATAACTAAGTTGAGATTGATCGGTTCAGTGCCAGTATCAATCCGCGAGGAAAGCATTCTGATGCACTGTTTGAGATTGGACCGCGGGGCAAGTCCACAGATTTCCTGCAGGACAAATAACGCAAACAGGTAAACTTGAGTAAGCTTACACCAAGTCTCTGAAGTAGCATGTGTCTGTGTGTTGGTACCAGGTGACGGCGCTCGTCACAGACAGAGCATTCTTACTCATTTACTTGTTGGGAAAAGTCTTTGAAAGAGTACTGATTAACATAGCTAATACTGTTTAACATCACCAAAATCCCCCCAAACACCGCAAGAATATTTAAGGCTGAAATCCACTAAAACATTACGAACAACTCATTTCACACTTACTTTGAAATTTGCTAATGACGCTTGAACATTCTCTCTCAAGTCCGTGCCGTCTCGCAAAGGCTGTATGGCCATCTGGTGAGCGAATCAATTGAAACAGTCAATAGATTTATTGTGATGTAACAGCCGTAGAAGCCACGCCCTTTTCCGACCTTGCAACGCACATGTCGTAAAGAATTTCAAAACAATAAGTGACTGCATTTCAGTGTTATCAAATAATAATGACCCTTTGCAGCTAGAGGACACATGGTACAAAATACGCCAAATTGGAACCCAAAAGAATGTGCAAGACTCCATTGGGAAATGTGAAACAAAGAAAAATCACACATTTCTAGTTAACTGTGTTTTGTTTTGGAGTCTTGCACATTCTTTGGCGTTTCAGTTTGGCGTATTTTGTACCATGTGGCCTCTAGCTACAAAGGGCCTATTACATTCATTACGGTCATCCTTGGAGCAAAAGACAGAAATGTCTGACTCGAGCCAGCAAAGTAAAACTTGTCCTCTATGCAAACTTAATTATCTTCAATCCACTATTAAAACGAAAATAGCACGTTTCTGAAATCCTAGTTTTGTTGTCGAAAGTTTGATAAGACAAGTCTGACGATATAACAATGTTAATCCGGAGGGGTGGGTAGTTGGGGGATTTCTTTTTTTTTGCAGAAATCTTTTTCAAACTGCCAACCCCGAAGCAAGAAAAGTTTGGAAAGTATCAAGTAACTTTAATAAGGTCAAATAGGCCTGGCACGTGTGAGCAAATGCACCACACCTACACCACCCCTTCCACCAGCTTAACAAAAATTAGTGCGCTAGCAAAAACGGGTCAGTGATTTCTCAAGTCAAGCTTAACTTTCGATAAAATTTACAGATCATTATCGAGCGATGTTTGCGACATTTTCAACCAAATAAAACATACTATACTACTATACGTAAGATATAAAAGAACTACATATGTTAAAGAAGTAGTTTGCATATAGCAGCGATAGAAAAGTACGCACACGAACACAGTTACCTTGAAAGTTTCGTCCACGGCCTTAACGCCAACAGTTTTCATGCTTGTGTACTGCGGAACAACAACAGGAGACCAATTACATTCACTGGGGAGATAAACGGGGGGACAACTCAAGCAGAAACCGTCCAAGGAGGGTAAAGTATAAGAAAAGGTTAAAAAATGCTCTGTGTATATGCAAGTTTTTCGGTTTCATGAAAACCTTCTTATCTACAGAAACGAAAACACGCTTAATTATTCATTCACTGTTTGTCTTGAACAGTAAACCCGTTAAAAGATAAAGATGAAGTAGTTTTTATGTTCGTCAGCTCTGAAGAATGGTAGCGATTGAAGTCGAAGATGTGCCATTTAACCCCCCCGCCCGTCCCCCCCCCCCCGTTTTATAGGTACAGTAGTTAATCTCAACCTACACGTCGTGTCCACACTGACTTTGCAGTCAGTGAGAATGGAACTCAAAAGACTGTACACACGCACTAGCTAGGCCTGTCCTTACGTTTGGTGGGAACAATGTCCCAAAAGTTCAAAATTTGAGATTTAAAACACTAGGAAATCACAAAAAGAAGATTATTTTCACCTCTCTTCCTTTATTTGACTTTCCGCGCAACGATGACTTTCTCTTTCTCTGCTGTAAAAAGAAGAAATGAAGAAAGGTAAGCTGACATGCTTGGTCTGAGTTCACACCACGAACACCTAAACTTTCTCAAAATTACTTCGCTCATTCACTTGATCCTCCAAAGATTCTTATTCTCCAAGGACTCTTTGAGATCGACTTGTGGCAAGTTTAACAACTCCTTACCCCTGTATCACTGAGACTTGTGATAGTGATGTGGACAAAGAGAGTCGCTGGGTCTAAGCTCTCGCCACTGGAAGACAGAAGACGAACATGCCGGTAACCTAAAATGAAGAAAAACAAGACGCTGATTAACATAATACCAACACTGCAAAGCGCAAAGTGTAACTTTTTCAGGAAATAACCCTTTTTGCATCTCCACCCAAACCTCTCCCCTTATCAGTCTCCCCTTGTTCCATCCCACCCACACCTCTCCCCACATCAGTCTCACCTTGTTGCATCCCCACCCACACCTCTCCCCACATCAGTCTCACCTTGTTTCATCCCCACCCACACCTCTCCCCACGTCAGTCTCACCTTGTTGCATCCTCACCCACATATCTCCCCACATCAGTCTCACCTTGTTGCATCCCCACCCACACCTTTCCCCACATCAGTCTCACCTTGTTCCATCCCCACCCACACCTCGCCCCATATCAGTCTCAACTTGTTGCATCCCCACCCACATATCTCCCCACATCAGTTTCACCTGGTTGGATACCCACCCAAACCCCCTCCTAACGTTGTTGCAGGCATCTGCTGTCCTATAAACGATCTTCTATGACATCATCATCCCGGACCACAAATCGAATCAATGTCAACCCCACCGCTCTCACTTCCAAAGAGTACCACCTTACCGGATCCCTACCCTCCCCCACTTAAGTCTTACCCTGTTGCATGCAGCTGAGTGGAACAGTGTACTGTCCGATGAAGCCATCTCCTATGAAATCATCGTCCTGGACCACAAATCGAATCAATGCCAGCTCTGGTAGGTTCACGTGGAACTCAAACGTCTCGTCAAACATTGGGTTAAAACCTGCCATCAGATGGACAGAGAGTCGCTTAGAAACAGTTGCAGCCTAAATTTGTATTTGGTAAGTTCCCTAAAGTAAAAGACTGTTTATATCACCCTGAGTGTTTAGTATTTGGAAAGTTCCCTTACGTAAAAGACTGTTTATATCACCCTGAGTGTTTAGTTCTAAGTATGAGAAGAAAGAACAGCTAAAATTGGTCTTTGTACCTGGACTAAAAGCATTTTCCCCCTCATTAATCTACTCACCACTGCTCTCGTCGCTTTAAGGCCCTTTAAGGTGTTTCGTCGCTCAGAAGTTTGTTTTGGGATGTGGCTAATCAATTTAAAACAAAGTCGCAGGTTCGCGCAAATTCCGGCGTTGCTTATCCAAACATGAAATCAACATGTCTGCAGATTTATGAATCGTAGCTGAGCCCATTAACCATTTCTCTCCAGACACGCACTTATCTTATAGACCAACGGCAGCCCATAACAAACTTCTTTACAGTAGTTCGACTTTAGTAACGTGAACATGAATGACAAGACCATTTCACTGATTCAGCCTCCTCGGTGTTACAACTCAAAAGGACCCTCTTTATACTATAGTTCGTTTCCGCCTGACATCAAATCAAAAATCTAAACTAAAAGTTCACTAAAGCTGTTCTTTAACAAAATTCAGATGATCGGCTTAGAAAACCCATGGTCGACACGACGATTTGTTTTTCGCTGCGCTCTTTCGTAAAATATGGTATTCTTCTCAATACTCTAAACTAAAATTTATTATCTTCGCGCGAGTATTCGCTATATATCCTCTATATATATATCTAAGGAAGGAGAAAGAGAAAGAAGGTGAGAGATAGACTAGTAATAGACCAGTTTCGAATTCTCAGTTACCGCTGACTACAATGACCACAGACTCACTTCTACAGGGTTAGCCTCGACTTGGTCTTGAATCATACATAAATACCAAAGTAGATATGAGTTATTCACAGTTCTTTGTATTGTTGGAGGCTCGGACTTCTAATCGTTCTCGCTGGTATTTATGTAT
>JAOBYF010176659.1:0-18291 GCA_025403605.1 Parazoanthus darwini | reverse complement strand
TTGTTGACAATGAAAAGAGGATTGTGTGTACTCAGAATTTCGTCATTCACGGAAATGCCTTAAAACGAAAGAAATATGTGATCGTCATGTTACCATCAGTTGAACTAAAAGTTTTGTCTTCTGTGAAACTCATAGTATTTGAGCATGTAATAGATTGAAGTTGAAAACCGCATTCTTTTTGACACCTTCAGCACTTTAAACATCTGCCGCCGTCAGCTACGTCGATTTCGAGCAATGAAGATATACTTCTAGCCGATGAGGACGATAAAATTTTAACGCTTGGCTCATTGTTTTAACCCTCATTGCAATGATCGTGCTTAACAACTTTCGGAAAGGTTGTTTTGTATTTATAGGATTGTCATACAACTGGTAGCTACTACAGTCGAATTTGTATGAGTAAGTTTCTTTTGCAAAAATGTCCGCTGGTACAGACACGACAAGCTCACTTGAGAATGAGTGCATCTCAGAGATGGTGATCTTAAAATTTTCCCAGAGAAACGACAACAGACAAAAGACCGTTTGAAACTATTTAGCACCCACCACTCACGAGAGGAATGGTGCATTGTCCTAAAACCAACAATAGAACATAGGTAATCCGTTTCGATATTAACATGATACTGAAAATATTACCATTTTATGTTGTTTCCTTGTAAACTTCGTATGAACTTGTCTTCGACTGCTATTACAATAGGATTTTACCAAAAACAATAAAACATGGCTTTCGCTAGTTTTGCAAGTAATCAAAAATGAGAAATACTCTCTGAAGCGGCATGATCAGTGATCATGAAATAACAAACAAATGTCTTCGCATTTCAGAAAAGAACGACTTACAATCTTTCACTAAAAATTATCAAAAAGGCAGGCGAAGGAGGTTAGTTAGCATTCCAAATTTTAAAAGTTAAAGATATTGCTTTTGGTTAGTTTTGAATTTAAATCATCGAGTATTATAGTTATCTTTTAAAAAGTGATTTATACAACCATGAGCGGGTATGATATGGTAATTCAGATTTGATTACAAATATTTTAAAATAAATTATGAACAAAGCATACCTTCTAGTGGAATAATTATTCTACTTCTTCGGGGCATGTTAATACTTATATGTTTCTAGAAGTTTTCGTCTTTTTAAAACTTGATATCGGAAATGGAGTAGCTCGATTTTTGTTGACGCAGAAAGATTGCGTCACTGCAAGCCCACTCAAATGCAACCGAACTGCCGGATGAAAGTTACACAGCAGCCCTACCTACCACCCGTCGTTTTATCATTTGCCTCTGCCAAGTTCGGGGCGTGAGTACTTTTTCGGTCCTTTACAGTATAAACAAACCCAGCACGTGGTGTCATTTCGGCGAGCATAAATACACAGTAGGATGTGAGAAAGGCGGGTTCATAGAAGACCAGCAGGGAGTGGGTGGGGGGCAATTAACCCGTGCAGGGGAATCCTTGCCAGCGTAACAACACCTCGGTTTCCGTCCCAGTTTGACGTAATTTATTTTCGATAATCGCTTTCTTAATCAGTCATCAATCACTGTCAGAAAAATAGTTCATATGTTCGAAGTTTCGAGTGTTTTCAGTTTTACACAAAATACTTTCACTTTGACTTGTTTTAGCATGCAGGAATCTGGAAAAAATGTCCTTAAGAAAATAACAAATCGAACGAATTCTTACAACAGACAGATGGAAAACAGTTCATTTTGGCGGATTTTTGGTTTCCGTTGTTCATTTTTAAACTATTAGTATTACGTGACAACGTCCGAAAATTCGTTCCCTCTTTCGGCAAATACGCCGCGGCTCAGTTAGGGCCACAGACAGCTACAGTACTGCTGTACAGTACAGTACAAACTTTATCATTGCACATGTCAAGATTTAAGCAAACATTAACGTTTTTGCATCCTAAATTCAAGGCCTTATTGGAAGCATTATCAAAGGGGTCAATCAGACTGAGAGAATACCTTTTTCTTGGGCTACTAATAATCTGAATAATCCTCTTTTTTTCTTATCGTTAAGTGCATGGATCAGTTTAAAAACCAAGACCAAGTACCAGCCAAACCATTTCTACGCGAAACGCATTCCCAGATCCTCGTATTTGTCCTTCCCCCACTTTCAAATATAGACCAACCCTTTCAGGTCGTTAGCTGTAGGAAAAACATTTTACAGCAGCTTGTGAAATCTTACTCTCTGATTAGCTTAAAATAGTGGTAAGTGAGATTTTGTTTGTGTCACAGTTTCATTAAACCTTTATACGACATATTCTGGAGACCTCCGCCATAAGTGAGCTACTCGATAAATTCCTTTTACTAATCTGGAAAAGTGTTCTGTTCATTCCGAATCATCTCCAACGTGCTGGCCGCATATTTCCCTTCTCAACACATTTTGACCTTGAGATGATGAAAAACGTGATACATAAAGAGTACCAACCTCGAGAAGTTATCGTAAATTATTCAAATGTAAACCTGTGCACTCATTTTTGGAAGCTGAAGAATTCGAATTGACGTGCTTTTCTTCCAAGACCTCTTTATGTAACTATTTTCATATAAGTAATTTCTTCCGTCTAGGGCAATGGGGAAACAAGATCCTTTAATTACTTCCTAGTTTAGATATTTAGTTTGTTATACAGAAGTTCACACATTTTCCAAGGAGTAATTAACTAAAAGTAACTAAGCCTCAGGGGAGGTAACTTTTCCAGAAGCCTTTGGTAACTTGGTAAATCTTTATTAAATGATGAAATATGATAAAAATGAAATCTTCACATTTTTTCTCTTCTTCCCCCTCCCCCTACTCCTTTTTTTCTTCCTCGATCCCGCTCTCTTAATTCCCTTCCCTGGTGCCCTGTGCTCCCAAAAATGATCAGCACTATCAATATAAAGGTCATTTTTACACACGCCTATATCGATTTTGTGAAATGTTTCCTTGGAAACTCAAATTCCTTTCCCGACCCGTCTTAAACGGGTTTTTACATAAAACGAAAACGAATTGTAAATTCTTAACCAATTTTTCTTGCTACCATTTCAGAGGGAAAAGAAGATAAACTAAGTAGCAAGAAACGCAAGGAAAGAACCTGTTTTACCAAGTACCAGCTGCAAGAACTAGAGAAGGAATTCGGCAGGAATAATTACCTTACCAGACTAAGACGGTACGAAATCGCGGTCAGCCTCGACCTGTCGGAAAAACAAGTCAAAGTTTGGTTCCAAAACCGAAGAATGAAATGGAAGAGAATTAAGGGCGCTTCACCACCTAAGAAAATCTCACTGCTCGAACGACAAGAGTTTGGTTTATAGAACAGACTTGCCAAGAAGAACTTTATTTTTATAAACTCTATTTAATATTTATTTTCTGAATTCACAAGTGTTTTGTTTTTGGTGCAATTATCTATACAACAAAATGTTGTGAAAGCAATTGTGATAGAGTGAATCAGAACAACTAATTACAAAAAACTGTTGAATTTGCAACAACAAGAGATTCAATTAAAGTATAATACTGTTTATAGTATGTACTACAATAAAGAGGAGATTTGTTTAATTTAGCCGATTCATGTTGGACTTTCTCGATCGTTCAAAGGAAATGAAAAAAACTCTAATGGAGATCAATGACGTCACGTTTTAATCCGGAGTCTTTTGGTCAAAAGTAAAAAATAAGGTTTACATAAGGCGTCGATCATTTGTTTATAATTATTTGTAAATACGAGTTTCTGTTCGTATCAGTACTTCAATTTAAATACCAATTATTCGGAGTTATTTTCAACTTAAGGTTCTTGTTATAAAATTAAACACCTATACTTTCAAAGAAAAAGAAACTGTCTCGAACGGTCATTTAACCGGGTTTCATAAGCTGGTCCTAAAGAGTCATCATTTTGCAAAAACTGTTTCATCAACTACATTAGCAAAAGCACACACCCGAACCACTCACTCACAAAAACCATGGAAGAAACGTATTAAAAAAATAAAACCAATTACTTGCAGTTTTGTCTTGGAACTGCTGAAGAGTTATCTAGCTTTTGATATTTCAATTTTACTTAACAGTCTTGTTCTTTGTTCATGAATTTGTAATAGCAACACTCACAGGATCGAGAAATAAAGAAATTACTGTCCAAGATTTACTGAGCCACACTGACCTTATTTTGTACCAAGACTGCTGCAACAAAGCTAAATCTTTTCCGAGCCAAATGGCTCATAAGGCCGGCGCTTATATGCGGTTTCCGTAGTGTTAAGCGGATGAGAGTTTGTGACTCCCCCTGGACAGGACACTAATCCATCGCAGGTTATCCCCCAGCAGCAGCTGGTACTCACTCGACTGGACCAGTGTCGGGTAAAGTGCCTTGCTCAAGGACACTGTTGTCGTTGTCTTTGTTGCTGTTGTTGTTTTAAAGCCATGCAACTGTCACTGATACATTGTAACTCATCACTACAAAAATATTCGTAAGGGACTTGAAAACGTTCAAAGGGGACTCCGGATAACGAGCCAGCGCTTAAACCGCACGGCGCTACCTTCTACTACCATTGTCATACTTTTCAACTGTTTTCGTTGTTGTGGTATATCAATATGATATAAAATATTCCCTTTGGTTTGTCTCATCATACATAATTTTAAACAGATTTGAATCAGCAATGATAAGAGGGTAGGCACCGAATATTTTGCAAGAAACAGCCAAGTATATTCACTATTTGACTATCCAGGTCTTAAGGGGAAAAAGATGAATTTAATAAGAAGTCGAGGTTACTCGGCTTTATTTTTGTTCCGTTTGTTCGGCAAGACTTTCAAACGCTACTCCCTTGTAAAGTTAGACCGCGAGGAGGTTAATTTTACATTAATAGCAAACAGGCTTTTTTTTAAAAAAAAAGTGGTGTATTAACAAACGACAGCAGATATGTCGACTCCAGTTGGCTTTTATATATCATGAAACACTAACGCTGCATTCAGGTTCTGAACGCAGTTAAAGCTTTCATATCCATCAGGTTATCAAAATTGCAAAACACGTTGATTGGTTGCTAAAATGTAGAAATTGGTCAAGGAAATGTATGGACAAATGATGAGAGTTTAGTAATGCATTATTTTTGGAAGTGGAGGGATTAATGAGAAGATAACTGTTATTTGATTGAAATAGTGTACGAGTTAATATAGACTATCTAAAATAATCTAGACAAGAAGCGCAGCTGTATGGATCAACAAAAAACCATAACTTTTATAGCCATATAGTAAGGCGGTGTTATAAGCTTCAATTTCTCGTGCAGCAAGCCTCTCAACGCCCTGACTGCCATGAGTCACTGCAGCATGTAAGACCTCTCGCAATGGTCAAAATCGTTGCGAAAAGTGCTGCAACAATCGTTGCAGAAACTAAAGTCGGGTTCTACTTTGCGCAACGGTTCAGGTGCAGCAACTGGTTTTTGTAAAAAATGCCCGGACGCATGTGTGAAAGCTCTTCCGGGACAGCAACAAAGATGGCGGAAGTGAACTAAACTAATATAATAAAATTTGAACATATCAAACAAACATTTAATCGTCTTTTCTTAAACAAATCTGTAAATATACGGGATACGCAGTGCTCCTCAAGATTTTACTTTGTTTGTTGGCCAGTCTAGCCCTAATCAGGTCTCCCATGTCATATGGTAATTTGACTGTTAAAATAGTAAAAGTCAAAATAACTTTAAATATCGAATCCAATATTATCCAACAAATTATGTAGAAACACAATGTTGGGCAGGGAACTGCTGGAGGACAAATTTGAGCCAATAATATCTGATGATCCAGTGTTGGCCAACATCATCTAACAAGATGTTAAAATGACTAAGCATGTTGCGTCCAAATATGTTGGGTGATGTTGGACCAACTTGTTGGACCCATTTAAACGGGTTAGTACTTCAAAAAAGTTGCGTTATATGGCTCTTTAGTGGTCAGCCCAAGTATAGCGATTCTAAAGACGGATTCCAACAGGTTGGTCCAACATCTTCCCGTATGGTTGAACGTATTTATAGGTTGAATAGATCTGAGGGCCATATCGAATGATGTTAGATAAGGTTGGATCAACTTTTTCACCAGCGTGCCCTTTTTGCACACACCAAAATAGGGTAAATGCAGCAAACAAACATTCTTGAGACGACTAGTTTTAGGCATAGAGAAAAGCCGCAAAGGAAAGAATTTTTCTTTTTATTATCGCTATTTTAAAGTATTAAATGTGGTAAGCAGCTACGAAAAGTTGTTTGGCTAAAACGGAATCCAGTGTAATGTACACGGGTAAAACAAATGTTTTGGTTGTCGCTAACCTCAAAACTTGACATTATTGTATTTCTTGATAAGGTATCGGTTCAACTCCGGTGGGCGCCTGGACAATGATTACATTTTTTGCTCGATTTCTAATCAAAATGTGTCTCGTCTCATTGCTAGATCCGACTCAGATAAAACTCTATTTTGAAGATTCTAAGAAAGCGCCGTCGTTTTCCAAATGAAGCCACATTAAAGGAATGCCGACAAAATGTTATCCGACGTATCTGAAACATGCAGATGTTCCGGATAAAATGCTCGTTACAACTTGGGTGTAAATTAAAATTTGGTGTCAATTACGTGCTAACAAGCGATACTAGTGACTTCCGACACCACTATGACTTAATTCTCTTAGTCCATTCTTGACTTCAGTGTTGGCCTTCTCGAAGAGGATGGTATGGGCAAGGGGGAATTGGGAGGGTCACATGGGAAGGGGTGAAAAGTAAAGTGAATTGATAATGTCACAAAAACCTTATAATATTTTCCGTTCGAGGCACTAGTAAAACAAGGGCCTTTTCATTTCCTTTTTGATTTGGATAAAGTGTCACGAGACAGTAGTATTAGTGATTTAATCTCTTACGAAAAGAAGGGAGAATCAAGTTGTCAACTGATGCCTCTTGTGTCATTACCGTACTTTACAGTTTTCGTTTAGCGTTGTTAAACTTTTGTTAGGACAACATGGAAGACTTGCTTGTCTATTTGTTTGGAATTGTTAAGACCATGCAAGTACATCTATATGTTAACGGCCTGTTCCGCACAGTTGCTCTAGCTATAGTGAGCTGAAAACTCGAGTTCCATGGTCAAAGATCTAGTGAACAATTAGAATTTAACCAGAAGAAGCTACAACCGAATCAACGGCGGAACCAGGGATTTTGATTACCTTACACATGTAAATGTCAGTGTAACTTTACAGTAAAACTATTAACTTGGGTATCGAGGCCTATACTTGTAGAACAGGTACAGGTATTTCTTTAAAGCTTCAATGAGCTTTTTCTTTTCATTATGCGAGTGTTAAGCGGTTGTTACTTTATCATTAAAAAGCCAGTACAACTAAGAGTCTGTTAATTTAGAGATCTAGAAATCGTTGTATCAAAGTTTAACGTCTGGCATCGATTAAGGTATCCTTCACACTCAGCAAGATCTTTCTTCTAGCTCCAGCCTCCACAAGATTGAGACCGATTGAGGACAAAGTCCCCAAAACCGAGTATTCCTTCCAACTGCCGAACAGTTTGAACTTTACCTGATCTGCATCCCCTTCTGCAGCAACGCCCTTGCATGTTACAAACTTACTAAACTGGGTTTAGACTAATATTTTTTATACCTCAATGATGACTGTGATATAAATTTCAAACCCGCTCGCAATCCGATGTATTCTTTACTAATTCGTTGTTATTGGGAAATCCTTTCGATACCTGTTTCAGTTTTATTACTAACTTTATTTTAAATCCGCTTTTCCTGCGATGGAATCGAAGAGGAACGCGGCCACAGGTTCCCAATATTTGCAGCTCAGGCCCATTGTATGAAAGAAGAATACAGTTCACCACATCAAAATTAGCCTACTCCTACACAAAATGTACAGTGGGTCGGTGGGTTCTCCTTCAAATGTAAAGATTTGCAAATCGGTAAATTTAAAGCCTGTATAAACTGTAGAACGTAGGACGGAGTTTGGACCAACGGTGAAAATATTAAAGAGTTGCTTCCGTCGTCTTGGACACCCTCCATAACTTAAAGCAAAGTTTACCAAGAGGAACAACTTTTCTAAAATTTGTTTTGTCAAAAAAAAATTGAGAAGCCTTTAGCTTAATTACCGATTAGTTTCTGAAAGCCACGGAAACCGTTGGAAACCATACCCTCTGGAAGTAAGGGAAGACTGTGACGTGCACAAGTTACAAGACTACAGTTTACAGTTGTAGCTTTGAAGTAAGGATATATTCACAAAGTGAATTTGTTAGTTTAACGTTGTTTTTGTTTATCTTAGTCTTTCTTTTGTATTTATACAGCGCGTGTAATCGAAGTCTTCCATTGTATAAAGTTCATCGTTCATCATTGATGACAAACAGTTTAGTGGGAAAAATCCAACAATAGCTTTTGTCACTGTATTTTTTTTTAATTAAACTAAGTTACTATACTCACTGATTTGAGGAGTACCTTATCATCGCAACTACTTAATGAATCGCAATAGAAATTCTCGTAATTCTCGCACACTTCCTCGTCCTCGTCTCTTGCTGTGTCAGGGATGGTAAGACCACTTCCAAATTGTCAGTTATTGTCTCCAATGTTGCTGCAAAAGCGCAGTTGTTTTGGAGATAATTTTCAAAAAAGATTTCCTAATTTTCTTTACTTGTTCTGTCATAATTTGTCTTGAAAACGACGCTCTCAAGGCTTGTCTATAAGGTTTGCTTACGATCTTTATCATTTTACTTTTTTGTTTTGTGAGGAATATGTCCTCCTTACACCACATGCATGTTTGCTAAAAGCATTTTTGTTCATAAGGTTGTTCTAAAATATTATAAATATCTCTTTGAAGAGGCACGATCTTGGACATGCATGACAGTTGTAATTCAATTTAATTAGAATATTCTTAGCCCCTTAAAGTCTTAACAGAATAGCGTAGATCGATGCTATTGAAGTCTTCCTTCAGTCTCGGCAGCCGACAATTCTTTTCAAGTCTAGCTACATATGCACAAACTTAACCATTTTAGTTTAAAATAGTTGTATACGTACTTTGATCTGTTCAGACTTTATTAGTTTGTACATTTCGGCCTTTTTTGAGTTTAAAAATAAATTGTCACACGGAAAACAAACTGTTACATTTGTATAGTCTCACGTTTTTGTGGCAAAAGGCTAATGCTACTAGAACTACTTTAAGACAATGCTTTGTTCTTGACTTTGTCAATGTTCAAACGATGTATTGAAGAGCAAAGGTCACTTAATTCTAATTATTGCTACTTGAGTTTCAAGAGCTTGTTGACACGCATTAGGTGGAAATTCTAAAGACTTGTTAAAGTTCCCAGCAGGACACAAGCACACGAATTTCCACAACACTTGAGAAAACTGTGATAATTTCGTCACACTTTAAAATCAGTAAATATCACGTGATTGCAGTTTTTGCCAGGAATGCAGCAGTTGCGGTGTATGACCCTTAAGTAGAGTGAATACTAGGAATAACTAAGAGCTGTGAGCCCTTCGAGAAATAATGAAAACCATTTCATTTATCTATTTGAGTAGTACCCGGTTGGAGTGGTGTCCTATGGACGGCTTTCGGCAAAATTTTGAAAACAATGAACGGCTTCACAGCACGAGCATCCCAAACACATGGCTGGCCATGAGAGTAACGCCAGTCATTTCAACAGCAGAAATTTCTAGAACAGCTTGAAAATGAGGGAACTTCAAAGGCTGAGCTGCGGTGAGTTGAACCTAAAATGTAAGCAGTAATAAGTCTTCTTCCATTCGCAGAAAAGATTCTCTAAACTTTCTTCTTCCAAACTTCAAGATCACCTATTGTTGACTTGAAATTTACTTTTGAACTTAACTAGTACTAAAAGTGTTAAGGTTTTGTTTGTTCAAAACTATTTGCTAAAGTGGCTTGATTGGGTAACTGCGGCCAAACTACTACCGGAATATCTTGATTTAGTTTACACCCGGTTGGAAGCACAACTGGTTGATTTGATATTATGATCCTAGTCCTCAGGGGTGCTATATTTTAATATAGCGACCATAACAACTCTCTATGCACAGCAGAAACAAAAGGACTAAAAGGTCTTTTGGGAAACGATTTTCCATTCAGCCTTCGCGCTACCGGCAGTCACTAACTCTCTACATCTGGTATAAATTCTCAAGCTAGCACGTGTTGTGACAGAATAGCTACAAAAGGTCCTGTGAGAACCCATTTTCATTCAAGCAGACGGTGTTATACAATTACAGCGAACTCTTTGAGTCGGCGAATTATAATTTCTGTTTGTATTGAAAACTTAATTGAACATCCGAATTTGTTTCGTGTATTAAAAAATGCAGTAGTATTAAAGCTGATTTACTTGTTCAGGTTAGAAAGAAACATGTTGCTTCCACGAGAGTGCATTGGATTCTATGTCAGAATGATAGATAGTTAATTAGCTAATTGTTTTGCGGTAACCGAGTTAGCGGCAAGTAAGAACTCCCAGCATTCACGCTGTCCTTCTCAATATGTTTATCTTGCGCGGCCGCGGCACGGTTTGAGCATATGTGAGCAAAGCGATTTTAAACAAGCAGTTGTGCCCTTCATTCCGGGAAACGTCCGGTCACTTTACACTCTGACAATTCCGGCTCGCAATAACTAGTTTTCTTATATACAAAAAGAAAAACACAGTGTTTATAATGGAAAGATACGTTCACCGTAAAAGCTCGTCTGGTACCTAATGCTGTTGAAATGCATGTTTCCGTCGATCATTTGACAACCTGAAAGCCGCGGTCCGTCTGATCTTGGGTTGGTATCGGTTTCACATCGGGCTGTCACCCCTCCATGTCTGGTCGCCTCTCACCGAGACGATTTGATAGTAACTCGTAATTGCCTCGCGGATGTTTTCAATGAATTCGCCAGTCGATACGCGTGTAAAAGGCGACATCTTGGAACCGCATCGAGAAATGAGGAAGATGTATCCGTCCAGCTACAGATATAGCCATAATTATAACTCCATCCCGTACGCCTATCCCTCATGTCCACGAACTAGTATCACCGCTCAGCCGCATCCGTTTGCTTACAGTCAACCCAGGTTTGCGACTTACAGCAATCCATACCAAGCTAGAAATACACCGACAGTTGATCACGACTACCCCCCTCCACTGTCCCATCCTTCTACCGAACAAGTACCTCAACAAACAAACTATTCGTCTTGCCAGCGAGAAGCAACTACTTACAGATCATGGTCGGGTCCTCCAGCCACCGTCCCGATGCCTTCGCCGCGAGTGAGAGAAATCGCTGAAATTAGGAGGAGCAGTTGCCAACACGCCGTTTCAGCAAACTCGGCCGAAAATGAAGTCGAAAACAACGCTGAACAAGGTATATGTATTGCCTGTTATCACACTGCTCCGCATTGGTGATCGTAAATGTTTTCGTTTGTTTCTCACCAATGGCAAAACACAAGTTTTTCTAATCTTTGTATTCTGGACGTGTCAAAGCCAAAGAGCCCAACTTGGCAATATACGAATTAGAGTATGTTTGTAGTAGAAATATGGAACCAAACCAGCTCGCAAAACTATTGCCACATACCCCACTCTTATTAAACTCTTATTAATCCCACTATCTTTTCATTTAATTGAGATGCTTTGCTATGACTTAGGGAGCAATCAGGGCGTTTTTTAAATCATTTGGCACATTTTTAATAAACACATATTTCATGATTCAATCTTGCGTCGACAAACCATAGAAATTGCGTTTCGCACTCTGAAAGAAGAAAGGTGGAATCTGTTATGTGGAAATGGAAGTAACCTCTAGTAGTGGCAGAAACAGATCTATTTTTGAGTTAATCTGTCACGGTTTTTCTTTTTAATTTTTCACTTGTCAGTTTACGTTCAACGAGGAAGTGTGTTGTGTGTGGTTGTTGTAACAAAGACCCCGAGTTTCCTTGTCGTAATGGCCGATAGCGGAACCGATATATGTCGGTGTGTTTTCAAAGAGCTCATTCTTACCTGAAAGCAAATGATATATTAATTGTTTACTGCCCTTCTACTTTTCATTTAAGCACTAAGCAGAGACATTTTCTTTTAAGAATCAAGAGGTGTTAAACGACTTTGAGACCGAAACCATGGTTTAACTGTTTAGCTGTTCTTTCCTGTTGACAAACTTTTGTTACCTTCATTTGTGACTTTCAGTTTCCTAAAGTTAATTTAGATTAATCTAGAAACTGCTCAGGTTGCGCGAAATCTCTTAATCGTTCCGTGTCGCAGTCAAACTAAAAATGAGTGTTCACCAATGAAATGACAAAATGAATTTCTTAAACAACCTGAAGTGTCAGAGCTATGGTAATGTTTGAAGGAATCACTTTCTGGCACTTGACACTTTGTTACCAGCTCCTCAACAGTTTTATTGTAGCTGTGTAGTTTTTAACAGAAACACTACTAACCCTCTTGCTTGCTTATTGTTTGAAAACAATGAAACAAAACTTCAACTTTTAAAGTAAATATCTTTATATGAGTTCAAAATGTACTGAATACTTTCTTAAAGGATGCAAAACAGATCAGTAGTTGTTTTTTATATACCTTATATACTGGTTTTTTATAACTTACCTGCCGTCAAATAATCAAAATTAGCTTTTCAGTTTTACCATAACTCTCTTAAAATTTGAGTATAAACACGAAACCGGAGTTTTGTCCAATAGAACAACAATAACTGTACCGAAACGTTTCAATGTTTTCTTCTTTTTTACCAATCTAATCACCTAAAAAAAAGTTCGAAGAAGTTCATGCTGTTTTGTTGAAACTATGTGTTCACTATTGTCGCTTGTGACTACAATTTTGAAGTTGTTCTCCAAAACCTGCTCTTCCTAAACCGTTTAAAGAATGCAACAAGCTGCGAGACTATTAATCGCTGCCAAAATTGTTCGTTTTTATCAAGTTCAGTAATGATGACATTCAATCCGACTCTGGATACAGACATTCAAAGTGGTTCTTCTTATTTTGCCTTTGTGTCAACAGTTTTTTTAAAGTAAATGAATGTGTTCTTTTAATCACCAGGTCCAGTCAGAGAAATACTTTAAAATCTCATAAATTTCTTACCGTACCAAAATCAACCGTATTTGTAACTTAATCTTGTCCTCAACATTTCTAGCTGAGTAGACGGTTTTTTGTCAAAATTTATCCACCCACATTTTAACAGTGGTTTCAGGTAAAGCCAAAGTACCAATTCTTATGACCAATTTCAACAATTACATTCAAATAAATCATCATGTGCTAAAATAGTAGTTTTGATACACATGTTCTTAAAGGGATGACGTGTTCGCACATAATAATCTACTTTACTGAAGAGCAGTCTTCAATGATTGATAAACAACAGAAGGCCCCTTCAGCAATTTGGCAACAACCAACACGTCAAAAATTTTTCCTTATTAATTTATTCTCAAGCAAACAATTAAAAAATACTGGTCTGCAGGTAAAACAAGAGGATTTGCTCAATTCTTACAACAGAAAATGCAAAACAATCATTTAAAGGAATTGATGCTACTTTGGTTTACGTGGTTGTACATTAAATCTACAACGTAAGTACCCAACATGCTGTTGTTCGGGCACCAAATCAGTAAATGAAATTTGTTGTTTAATTTGTGTTCTTCAGTTTTTTGTCCGACAAAGTACTTTCTACACGGAATCACTGACGAAGCCTTCTTTGGATTATTTACTGGTAGTATCCAGAGCTGAGAGGTTTATGGATATATTCCAGGTGGATTGATAAAAGTATAGTACTTACTGTATATGCTGCTTTGTTGCATTTAAAGAGCTTACAATAACGAAACAAGAAATTTCAAATCAGGGTACTTATCAAACGCTCAATGATTAGGACCAGCGCTAGTTTTGCGGGAGACATTAAATTGTGTCAAAAAGATACCGCTGGGTTGAGGAAATATCAATGCTATATCATCTTGATAAGGAAAGGGGAAGCCATCAAGGGTAATTTGTCACTACTCGTCTTTTCAGACGTTCCTCTTGACTACTGGTTGCTCCAAAGTTTGACCAATGCATATAAGTAATTTGTTTAATGTCAACAACTGCATTGCGTTGTAATGCGACTGTCCAGTACCTACAATTCAAGTCGTTTAAGGTCGTAAAGTATTGCAGTTTGGTCCCCTACTTCAAAAGGATGCCGATTTGCACGCCTGCATGTCTTGGCGTGTCGTAATTTTGCCGACTACGTCAAGCTTGGCAGGATGTTTCCCCACAGCTCTTTCTCCATGACCTCCTCTGCATTCCGAGCCCTATAAAGTCTAATTGCTGTTTTCCTAAAGATTGGGAACGAAAGTAAAGAGACATGCAGCCACACAGAGTTTTTTTCAGATAAAGCCGAAACATTTCGAAGTAATGATTCGGTATAGAGAACCTGAGCTTGTTCCTTCATATTGCCATTTGCTAATAAAAAGGTTTTAATTTTACTTCCCTTTAGGGCATCTAAGAAAACAGGAATTATAATATCGAAAAGTATCGACTGACTCTCCTCAAGTAAAAATCGGGACATTTTTTAAAAAATGAACCAAGGTGAGAAGGTTGTGTTATCTCCTTGTTAAATTTTATTGCGTTTCCTATGCCTCTACAATGGATTGATATCGTTGTTGTGAACTCAGTTCTCTTGCTGTTACATTCTCAAACATCAGACGTTTCAAACTTTGTTACTTCTAAGCCGAGTACTCTCGAGACAACCAAAGTGAACAGTTATTATTGTATGGGTTTTTGGTATTTTCTTCAAAGTATAGGACATTTTTTCAAATCGTCAGTTTACATTCTTCCACATGCTTCACACTTGCACGTGAACAGGGTGGATTATTTTGGCTCGGAACGCAGCTTAACAAGTAATAAAGTATGACAGGAAATTCATGCCGCAAACCAAACAAACTTGGACAAAACCACTAAACCATCTTTTGGGCTGACTACATACTCCAATCTAGCCATTTATTTGGGGATTTGTCTGTTGTTGATATCACGTTTGACAAGCAAAGGGTACCCAAGCTTTGAGTTCAATCTATTTGTCCGCCACTGCCTGTCAGTGAACCGTTAGGTTGTCTGCAAGAAAGACCGTTAGAAAGCTTCAACTCTTTGCCAAGCTGCTGTTTTGTTATAAAGAGTTTTAAAACTTGTTCAGTGTTGCTCTCGGGGATTCTTGGCACACGAGTAAAATCGTTGCGAGTGCCTTGACACCATATTTCTTTCTCACTTCGTTGTAACTTTCATTCAAATTCAAACCCTAAGCTTCAGAAGTTATAAGAGTCGCAATCGCTTCTCCAAAAACTTCCGATTAGCAAGTCTAAATATTCAGAAACAGATTTTTCTTGTGTACTGAACAAAGCAGGGCATGACCGAAAGGCTCTGCCTGATCTACGGATAAAACGGGTTGTATTCAACGGACCAAATACACAACTGATACTGCACTTGTACGGTAAGGAATAACGTTTTCAATCTAAGACCGTGATAATGCACTTGAAAAAAGGTAAAGCGATCAGAATATCACATGCACAAGCCGCAATACTAATATTCTTCCTTTAACTGAACTGTTTGAGAACAGAAAATGATAATTTAATGCGACGTGTTTTGAGGTTTGCAAGAAAGTCGATGAAGACAACTAAGGTCAACAGACATAACGGCGTAAACAGATGGGCTAGCGAAATGAGTAGCAATCTTTTTTCACCAATCTTTTCAAAAGCTACACTTCAAAATATTGTTTTGTTACAATGTTTTGCTTTACAGTCGAGCGATTGAATCTGTTATTTACAAACATGAATTAACAGCATGGTCAAAATGTTTCAAAATGCTCCCAATAGAGGTTGGTAATAGACTGACTCCATACTTAACCTTGAATTATTAATTTTTATCAAGAGATTTAGTTGGCACTAGTTGCTATCAAGTCCAAGTTCAGTGAAAATGATGAATCACAGATGCCATGCAAATTCCGCGTATATATATTAATAAATTTAACCAAGGCGTGAAATCTGTTTGGTGAGGTTTCATCTAATCCTTGCCCTCAAAATACGGCATTCTTAGTAAAACGTTTACATTCTAATTTGGAGTTATTAGGTTTTGATTTTAGTAGAGTACACGACATCAATCATTTTGTAGTTTCGCAGTATGTTTCATGGTACACACATATTTCATTCCCGTTGTGTTAGCTACATCATGTGCATGTACTGATGAAGCTATCAAAAGTCTGTTACGGAAAAATTTAGTTGATAAACTAAAACACAGCCAAAAAAGGGCCAGGATAAATATTAGAATTTGAAGCTGTTACTACACTAGTTAAAATGACGATCGTGTTTTAAAGACTACTAGTTATTATCAGCCTCGCAGGCTTTCGATTAAACGGATACTTCTTTTTGTGCCGTAAAGCCGCTTTCACGAAATGAGAACAAACAAACAAACAAACAAACAAAACTGGAGAGACGAGTTTATAGACACACATTGTTTTTGATCTTACCGAAACTGCATGTTTCAAATCTCTTCCTGAACATATTTTGGTTTAATAACTTTGGTATATAGACTGAAGAAAAGCAATCTTTGAGAGCGGAATGGCTGTTTAACAAGCTGAAGCCAAGATTTGAGGACTGACGGGTGCTTGCAAATTTGTGAACTTTTGTGGAAATTTAGTAGGGTGCTAATTTCCACCTTGTGCTAAAGTCCAGTGGCGGTGTCAGTTCTGAATAAATATTATCTTAGGTTTTTCTGTCAGTGAATTATTTTCTTCAAATTACTGATGACTTACTGATACTAAGTTCACATCCGCGTTCTCAGTCCGAAGGTTTACTTGGCATTACAAACAAGGCTCTGGTAAACCAAATGGAAATTCCATTTACAAGCACCAGAAAATGTTTGGCGAGACTGTTGTTCTTAATTTTTTTGGTAAATGCAGCCTCAGTTTTTTGTTAAATTATTTTTGTCTTCAAATTTTTGTACATAAAATAATTGTTCTAGTTAAAAGAATTGGTGTTTTAGCAATTGAGACGAAGCTTGAGCCTTAACTTGCTCTTGAATTTGTGCAAAAGTCAGCCCCTCTGTGCTTTATAAAGTGTGTTCTTATACAAAATGTGTGTGTTGTACTGGTTGACAGACTCGTTCAGGTTTATGGTTAGATATTTTGAGTACATTGCTATTGAAGACATGACTACTGTAGTACAGTTTTGTAAACCTGATATGATAACAAATTACTTTGGCAAAGATTCAGATATTAATTGCTTTCATCCGCGGTGCTCGGCCACTTATACTGGGATATCTTTATGATAAATTACACGCATAGTTTCAATGTATCGACTTTCTTTCTGTGGCAAGCTTTTCCAACTGCAGCTGTTCAACTGCTCAACTGATGAAAGAAATTTCCGATTGAAAATGTGCAGTTTGAAAACAGGCCGAGTTTGGCTTCGCGACCCTCTTCGAGTAGATTTCTATACTACCGCATTTTTTAAATTCAAAGCTTCATAATTTTTGACATTTCTCAAATTTTGAGATATTTTTTCAAAGATATATCAGGAACGTCGCCCTATGCTTATCTACTCGTCAATTAAGACTAACAAAATGGTTAATCAGCAAAGATTAACTTATCTCATATATAATGTACCTCGATGTGTTTAAAACACCATGCAGTTTTAAACTGAGCAATCGTACACGAACAGACTATCGGTATCTCTATCAACTCATTGTGACACTCCAAGAATTGCTGTACAACATCCTAGTGAGTCATATACTATACAAACGTACCCTTCAATAGCCATATTTAGTCATTTAACTGAGTAGGGCCATGGTTTTTTCCCCCGGTTGGTTTGACAAATACCGCCGCCATTTTGCATTATCCAAAATGCACTTTGGATACGAGCTGGAAGCCTAGTTGTGTTGGAGCCAATCAGAGAACTCCATTTCAAATCAGAGAACTCCATTTCAATATCTAGTGAGATTGCATATATTTAACAATTATTCCACAAACGCGCGTTAGATATGAGCTTTTACACAGCTGACGAGGTGCGGAGCTGAGTTTATTAAATACCAAACACTGGATAAAAATATCTCGAACATTATATTCTACCGACTCGAGTTTTTGACCGTTTTGAGGGAAAATTTTGCGTGATAAAATTGTCAGTTTCTATATTTGGACAAACCACAGGATATAGGATTTAGACCTTGATTAGAGAGCCAATCAGATTACCAGAAATTCAGTATCCAGTGTTTGGTATTTAATAAAACAATATATTCTATACATCATATCCTCTAAACGAAAACAGAACCTACGTGTTCAATAAACACGAAAGCAAAAACTGCAGACAGTGTGTTTATTCCGTTGCCGCTTGCGCCACGAAGGGGTTTGCTCGGTGCAGCTTAGACTTTT
>JAOBYF010176548.1:0-2500 GCA_025403605.1 Parazoanthus darwini | reverse complement strand
ATAAATGTAACAAAGGTGTTCAGCGTTTTCTTACTGTAACAAAAAATGCCATTTTTGTTTTAAATTTTAATGATTACAGTAACCAAATTACAGTATTTACTAGTTGTCTAACCAAAACGTACACAAACAAGTTTTACAGTCTGTTGTACAACATACCAATGAGCTGCTTTTTCATACTGCATATAAGCTTAACCAATCCAAGTCTTACATGTACACCCGTCTTAGAGCTCCATATTGACCCCTCAAAACTTTAAGGACGTTTTTTACAGGATCAAGCAATTTCAGTCAAAAATCTCAAAAACATAGCGACCAGGCAATCTGACTTGATTCCATGTTTAACTGAAAAGGTGGCACGAAGTCGGACTTGTGAGATTTTTGCCGACTTTTACGGTCCACACAATGTCACTGTATGAACAAATTATAAAGAGATAAAGGTAATTTTATCAAATATGTACATGTGAAATTTGGTCACAAGCGTATTTTTCTTACCCAAATCGCCCAGTTCTGTTTTATGGCCGTCTTGTGTGCTTTTAGTTTCATCGTCGATCACAGGCCTTCTTTCTTAATCAGTTTGTGCAGTAAACAACAGCTTTTGGTTGCTTTATCGACAAATAGAAGTAAAACAAACTTATCCTTATGATAGAAAATGAAAGATGCGTTGTTTCTAAGTGTGTTTGGACTGATCAGCTAGTGCTAGTAAACTTGTATAGCGAGACCAATTTTCAAAAAGTGAAAAATTTAACATTTCTGATCATTATTGGACTGCCAATTCAGAATCAAGGACATTGAACAAATTTTGAAATAAGATGACAGTTTTTGGTAATGTAACAGTAGAATTATACGTTGTTTAGCATTATATATAATAGAGTTATTTAGTGTTGATCTCGAGTCTTAAAACTGAGCTCAACCCCAAGGAACAACCCTGAATTGCAAATTCATTGGAACATTCAAATGTTCCGGGATAGTTCTTCGCGTTGTCTGTTCTTATTTGCATACAACCTACCAAAAAACTTGACAACCTTGAAATGATACAATATTAAATGTCATTTGAACAGGAAGCAAATAATGGGGCATATATTGAAGTGAATTTAACATGATAAAATGTTTTACTACATAATGTTAAACTGCCCCCCTGATCTATTATTAAGTTCATTTCTCGTTTTGCAAGTATTAGAACTCTGCAATTCCTCAGAAACTCCTCGATTGTATGTGGAGTTAAGAAAAGAACCACACTGTAACAGGGACCGTGGAGCAGTGGAAGTTGGAAGGCTCTGGCCGCCCCAATAACTTTTGGTGATTATTTAATCATTGAAAACTTTGAGAGGGAGGGAGACAGAAACCAACATTAGGGCTGGGAGTTTCAAGAAAGAAAATATGGATTTCCTGGAACCAATACAGTTAAAATGACTACATTACATGTACATGTATTGGTGTACATGTAAGTAACCTTTGTCAAATAGTTGTTTGTTATATTTTAACACAAATGGAAGATAGTTTGTAAAATTTATTTTTTTTAAAACTTAACTTACAACTTTGGGTCCCAAGGTGTTTTATACTTGCTAATTAATAATTTAGATGGGTGAAGATACAATAAGTCTGAGTTTAGTAAACTAAAACCAATTGTTACTGTGGCTATACATGTATCTCAAACAAAATACTCATTGTTGAATGACATCTTATAAACCATGTTTGTTCTGAAGATTAAAGCAAGAGAGCATTAATTTAGACATTTTAAAAATATTGTACATATTATTATACAGTGGTAACAAAATTGTAACAGGTGTAAGATGTTTTACTGCTTTCAAAAGAGTTCATAAAGTTAAATCAGAATATTAACTAAAAACTAAGATCATTACTCTTCCATGCTTAAACAAAACCAGTGCCACATTTTCTATATCTAAGTATTCCAGAAGGCAGGACAACAACTTATGAACAGTGGGGTTTTACAATACAAGGTATGTTTATACCTAAACAAGTTAAAATAAGTTATCTCAAAAAATCAAAAACACATATACAAAATGATAGTTCAATGTTTCCATGAGAATCTGTGATGTAACTTTTGATTAAGTTCTTATTTCTTTTCTTAATTATTCTTAATTGTCTGTTTTACATATCTGTTTACAGGGTAATGAATTATAGATATTAAGTAACAATTTCATTATTTATAAGTTAAAAGTGAAAAAAAATTCTGCAATTTAGAGTATTTAAATGGATCGCATAATACATAGTTTTATTCCTTACTTTTAGTATAAGGGCTTTTCCCCTTATTTGGATTTTTCTTGCTGGAAAAAAAAGAAATAATATTATATATGTAAACAAAAATGCAGAGGTATTTAATTTCTAATACAAATTCTAAAAATGTATAAACTATGATGAAAACTACAAAAACAATAACTGGTTTAAACTTGCCTCTCACTTGGACACGAAGCCATATTTGTTTTATCTGGAACAAATGTCATACATGGATCAGATTAGAAGACAACATCTTCCATGAATGTAA
>JAOBYF010176437.1:0-10655 GCA_025403605.1 Parazoanthus darwini | reverse complement strand
GCTAAATTATACCAGACTGAACACTGAAAACTGGCTCATGGATTAACCTTCCGAGGGGATGAACTTTGAACAAATCAAAAACTTTCTATCAACAACCATGATCCCTTGCGCGCGCGAGCTGTCACCATTATAGCGGAGCTTAGCTGAGCTAAACACATAACTTGAACATATAGTAATAACAATAACAATAATAATATTAATAATTATAATAATAACAATAACTATATTAAGACATTTGAATGACAAATCTATAAAACTTGAAAAGCTTAAGTTTCAATTTAATAATAATAATATTGATTTCAGAAAATACAGTGTTAAATAAGAGCTAAAACTAGGCTACTTACAATGGTCAAGACTGAACTATGATTTGGCCGGTCCAAGGTGATACGTCCTATTTCTTACAAGCGTGAGGTACAAAAGTATTCTTGAATCGCTTTGTGCGGCATTTTGGAAATGGTGAAAGTTCTAGGGCGTCTAAAAAGTATTTATTCTAATAGTTGTCTGTTTCAAGTGGTAAAGTGTCGTGAATTCTGTCTTTGTGTCGTAAAATAGACGTATAAAAGCGACGACACAGTCTTCTAACATATCCAAACTGAACGAAGTCGTGTCATGAGGGAGAGACGTGGTTATCCCAAATAGGGTTGTTAAAATCTACCGAAGAATTATCTATACCTTTTTTTAAAATTAAAAACCAGTAAAGTTTTGCTCAGGCTCAATGTTCTTATTTTTTCGGCAATTTCAGCTTTAAAATGTTTTTATTTTGTTCTTAATGGCTATGTTTTCCGTAGGGGTTGAACTGGCCTAAAATTCGGAAAGGTGCTTATGTGCCCTGTTTCACAAAATAATTGAAAATGCTTCCTGCAAGACAAACTATTTTTAAGTAATGGTCCGAGTAAGAACTAGGCAACCGTCTATTGTTCTGCGGCATTTCGCTTTCCCCACATTAAAATGTTTAGATTTTCATACTGAGAATACATTAACCTATACGCAACATGTTTTTGAAATAAAATGAAATAATATTTTATTTCAAAGCGACTTTTATTTTGTGCTGCAAGATTTTATCCAATTGTGAGGCTATAAAACAATAGCCAAGAAAAGCTTCGATTTTCCTGTGTTCCCAACGTAGAATTTTTGTTGCATTTAAACTCTGAAGAGTTTTTACTTTAAAAGAATGAAGGAGTGAACTAGAATTAAATACATGAACTAGCTGGTGAAGTTGTCGTAGATTTTAATGTTTTAGCCAATGTGGTGAACGATTTAGACAATATCGCAACTAGCACCTTTCTGCATCCACTGCCGCTGGACTACCTAGTTCTTACTCGGACCATTACTTTCAACTTAAATTGCCAATTATCAGGAGGAAGTGAAACAAGGTTTTAGCAAACAGGGCTGCTGATTTAAACAAAGCGTAATCGTAACTAGTGTCTGCCTCTTGTTTGAAACACCTTTGAACCAAGGATGAACATCGACTAGGATCTAGTTTTCTTTAGGATGGGATTATTTTCATGCCGAGCAAGGAAGGGTTATATTTTCAGAATTCCCGATTGTTAAATTACTAGTAGATGTCTACTATTTAGACAGTGTAACACGTCTGATCCCAAGGCATCTATTTATCAACACAAGTTGAATAGGAGTTATCCACTGGATAAACTTATCCGCGGATAAGTAGGTAGAGTAACTTTTATCCACTGAATAAAAATTGACAAAAGCAAAACAAAACGGCGTCCCGTCATCTTTACTTTATCAACAATAACATCTATCGTTTTTACGCACAAAGACGGCAAAAAACTTATAGAAGATGTATTAATCTCTTGAACGAGTAAACAGAAAGTGAACTTCGCTGCAGATTTAGTTTTGGAAGGGCTGGGAAAGAGTTTCTCGTAAACCTTTTGCAAGATGAGGTATCTCCTGAAGTCGGGCTTGTCAGCTCTTTTTCAAATTCTCGTAACTTTACGATTTCTGACGTCGGGAACTTTCCTTGAAGTAATTGGCGACACGTTTTTTGCTTTCGACAAGGCTACCGTCAGTCATGTTGTTCGCCGCGTGACTCTGGCTTTGGTTAGAAAAATGAACCAATTCATCAAATTCCCAAACACTGCCGAGGAGTGAAATGAAGTCAAACAAAGCTTGTACGAAATAGCTGGCTTTTCATGTGCCAATTTCCGGACCCCTTTTTCAAGAGAAAGCGGAGCACTTGTACAGTCAATTGCACACGAAGATCGCAGACGGCGAAACCGTGAAATGGCTTGAGAAGTTCAAAAGTCGCCACAGTATTTGAAACCTTAGTATCCAAGGTGAAAAACTTTCTGCAGCAGAAGAACCAGGCGAAACATTTTTGCAGAAGTTACATAAAGTAATCGAAGAAGAGCATTTAACTGCGGAGCAAAATTACAACGCCGATGAAACAGGACTCCTGTGGAAGTGTTTACCTGACAGAACTCTCGTGTCGTGCCGCGAAAAATCCGCACCTGGCTTCAAAAAGTCAAAAGATCGCTTGACTATCCTAGGTTGCACAAATGCTACAGGAACACATAAACTTCAACCAGTTGTGATCGGAAAATTTGCGAAGCCATTATGTTTTAAAAACGTAAACATGAACGCGCTTCCTGCCATTTATAAGTCTCAACGAAACGCTACTTTGAACTCTGAGATTTTCGCCGAACGGTTCTAGTAATATTACGCCTCAGCTGTTAAACGCCACCAGCGTGCACAAACTACTGCTTCACCTAAAGCTTTGTTGCTGATTGACAACTAACTGTTCTGCCAATCCCGAAGAACTGATAAGCCGCGATGGCTCCATTACCTGCATGTTTTTTACTCCAAACACAACTTCGCTGATTCAGCCAATGGATCAAGGCGTCTTGCAGGCAGCAAAGAACCGCTACAAGAGGAGACATAATGATGTACTTCCGACTTCTCCACAGCTGTCGGACGTGAACAATTTAGCTAGCGATGTTCACGAGTATTCTGTTAAAGATGAAAGTAGCGACGAGAAGAAGAAGGACAGGATGATCAAACCGTCACGAACACTGAATCCGTTGATTACTTTAAGAAATATTTAACTTGAATGGAAAGACAGAACAATGTTGACACTATTGAACTGCTCCACCTACGTAGAATGGCGGAGTAAGTGACGCGCTGTAGTAAATTTTAAAAAAACTGATTTACTTCAGCATTTTAGGCTGACATGAAACTTTTTCGTTAACTATAAGACCGCTCGTTGACACAGGAGGTTATGATTTTGCGAACCGTATCGCCCCGCAGGTTGGCGAACATATCCTTTCTAATGCAGGGAATGCGATGTCTTTCGTTTCTTATGGCAGGAATAAGCTGAAACTAGGTAGGGCTTCATTGCAACAGTGGGTCGTGGCCAATACACGGATGTTTTGTGCTGAGTACTCGCCTGTGATAAATTACCTACCGTCGACGACATCCAACAGTATCTAGAAAAAACTTGAAATCATGGAGCTCAGCTTTAAATATTAGTGACTGTCTGTATTACGTTGCAATGATTAATTTAGGCAGATTCAGCCTTGTATAATTTTTCTTCAAATTACGATTCTAATCATGTCCCCGGCGTGTGTGTGCAGTTGGTAAGATCTCTGACTGTCAACCAGAAGGTCCCGGGTTCAATCCCCGGCCTGGTTGAGGGTTGAACTTCGGGCGACCTTTCGCCACACCGTCCGTGGACAGGTACGTTACGCCGTTGGTCTAGTCTCTCTTACGTTCTATCGGGGACTTAAAAGAACCCACACACTTGTCGATAGGAGTAGGCTAAAGCCGGTGTTGTAGACTTGGGGGGCCACAGGTTTGTCACCCTCGTTAAAAAAGTTGTTGTTATTATTAATGTTATTATTATTATTATTATTATAGATAACGTTTTATATTGTGTATTATTCGTTTTGTAGAGGATAATCATATATTCAAAGTTATTTGTTTCATAATTTCTAAAATCCTTGCAAGTTTCAATTGAATTTTAGTACGGAAAACACTATAACAAAATGCTCAAGTTATGATAACGCAGTTTATCTATTATACTGTTTTTAACTTTGAGACACTGTTGTTGTTTGGAGTTTGCTTAGTAAGATCTGGTGGTTTCCATTGATGTGACGACACACCCTTCTAACAGGATCCATAACTTCACACTTTTATGTGCTCTCTGGTACTTCAACTCTCAACCAAACAGTTGCCCTCTTGTGACTTTAGGTAGTGTTCCTTGTAATAATATTTCTGTGGAACACTATGCTTCCATAGTGAACTAGGCAATATGTGAAGATGCCCGAGTTTAAAATGATCAGCAACCAGTAAGTATGTTTGAGCGTTACCTCTTTATTTTGATAATATTTCGCTCGCAAGAAATACATAGCATTAAATCTGATCCCATAAGATAGTAAATACTTTTTAATGTATTTCAGTTTCCCATGTAAGTTCTTCTAGTTATACTTGCAATTCAGCTCCAAAAGAAGTTGTAGATAATATGCACTGTCAACCAAAATACGTTTCTTGTTTGGTAGTCTCATTTTAATGTGTTTATTTACGTTTGTAACGAAACAAATACTAACACATGTTTTGAGGATGTCATTGTGACGATATGGAAATGGTGTGCGGAATAACAAACTAATGTAGAAACAAACAACATTTGAACACAAGTCAGGAGATTTGTTATCCTTTTAATAAACTGAAGAAACTTTCAGCATATGAACATCATTAGTATTACTACTAATTTATATCATTATTATCATCGTTATTATCATCATTAATATCATCATTATTATTGTTATCATTATTATTATTGTTATCATTATTATTATCATCATTATTATCATTATCATGCGTATTATCATTATCATTCTTATCACTATTCTTATCACTATTATTATCGCTATTATCTTTATTATTATCATTATTATTATTATCAATATTATCATTTTTATTATCATTATTAATATCATTATCATTATTATCATCATTGTCCTCATCATCAACACCAACACCATCATCATCATCATCATCATCATCATTATTATTATTATTATTATTAAGGACCGGAAAAATGATCATTTACAACTCGTAAAAAACCTGCTTGGAACTACCCTTGCGATGTATGTTCGATTGCTGTTAGATCGAACCAGAAAGGCATCTGTGACTGTTGTAACAAATGGCTTCATTTAAAGTGTATTCGTATGGACCTTGACACTTCTGACGAGCAGTAGTTTTGCGACAAAAATTGTGGCTGGCCTTTCAATTTCACCGATTCATTTTTCGATGCGTCCTCTTCAACTGAAGTTGGACAGAATGTGAGTTTATTGACTGCTAGTTCTTCTGATGTATCTGCTCCCTCCAATGGCTTCTCTAAGTGCTTAACGCAAAATACGCGGAGTATTCGAATCAAGATCAATGATTTCATTGGCGGCGGCGGTCAAACACGGCGCGCCGTGACTTTTTGTATCTGTAACTTGACTGATCTGTACAATGGCTAAAGTGTACGTTAACGATGTTAGACTCAATAATTTGGAGGATTTAAATTTTTTTACAGATTTAGCGTTGTCGAATAATTCTGGACTTACTGAAAACCTACGTGATGACATTGCGCGACTTGATAGAAATCACAATGCCCGCTTTAATTCTATGACAAAACGAACACACGATCTGCTTGAAACAGTTCAATCACTGACTGATTGAGTGTGCAAACTTCAAAAGAAATACGATTTGCTTTCATGTAAATTTGGTTAAATCAAAAACGACCACAAAACGTTGCAAAATGAACACAATACTCTGAAGAATACTGTAAAATAACTTGAGATAAGGCTGACAAATGCAAATGAAGAAAGGCAACAATCTGCCGACGCACGTGGTCCTGCTGTGCTATCAGAAATTCAGGAAGGAAACCCCTCCACATCGCCGAAAGTCTCAACAAACACATCAGAAGCTACTTTACTACAACAAGAAAACGCAGAGCAGTGCAATATCATCCATTTAAGTATTCCACTGAATAATAAATTCGAAGCTCTAACCACCCAACCCATGTAAAATTACCGCCTAAAATGGTAGAAACGGAAACACCGCATCAGCCAAAACAACACAAGCCTGAAACTTTTGTTGATAAATCTTCGGAAGTGCCACGCTCAAATCGCGTTGTAATTCTTAAAGTTCATCGATACTGGCAGAATCTGCACGGAGTCGTCCAGAACAGCGAATATCATTCGTTGCTACACAGTGGCTCAAGCACAAGACGTCGTAAATTCTCATTCCTTCACGCCCGATCCCGAAGCAACTAATATTCATACAGGGACAAATTATTTAGAACATTCTCAGTCAAATGATGAAATATCAAAGCAAATCTCTGATCTACTTATTAATGCTTCAAACACGTTTCCCAACACTTCTATTTATTACTCTTTGTTACTCCCGCGCAAAGACTTCCATGATCGTCGCATCCCGCTTGTCAACCATCTCATTAAAGTGAAAATTGACTCTTTCCCAAATGTTCGATTGATTAAGCACGATAATATTGACAGTTCAGCTCTGCATGATAATAAATACTTGAACATGAAAGTTGACGTTCCTTTGTTTGCCAGAAACCTGATCCTTGCTCTGAATGGAAAACCAACAGGAAGTTTAAATCCAAAGAAACGGCAGCAGCTGCCATATCAGTCTCAGGGAAAACCCTTCCAGTACGAGCCAAAGCTGTTCCCTCCTCTTCCACATGCACAAGTCACCAACCAACACAGGAGCAGCAACGTCAAACATTATTTCCGACCTTCTACAGTGGTATTGTTAATCAAGGATTGTCACAACCAAAGCAACAAGGATGAAATTAGACGTAAGTCCAGACCACCATGGATAGAGAAGTTTTGAAATTAGTGAAGAAAAAGAAAGCATTGTGGAAGCGTTTAAAGGCCAATGCCTCTGCTGAACTGACCTCTAAATTCAAGCTTCTTAGGAAGGAAACCAAGAGGCTTATCTCTTCCAAGTATTGTCAGTCTCCCTGTTATCCATCCGAGAAAAAATATGGAGAGGATGTATCGTACATAATGCCATATACTCCCATGTGGCTCCATATCTGACAGACTGGCAACACGGGTTTGTAAAGGGTCGCTCATGCGTCACCCAGCTGGTACTATCACATCATTAATGAACAAAGGCTTGACATGATGATTACAGGTGGATGTTGTATTCTTAGATTTTGCTAAGGTTTCTGATCGAGTGTCACATGACATACTTTTGCAGAAACTGTGTAGGTTTGACATTTCTGGTTCTCTGCTCAACTGGTGTAAGGATTACCTGTCCAACAGAAAGCAAAGGGTTTTTATCTAGGGACTGAGTTCTACCTGGTCTGCCATCCCATCTGGTGTACCTCAGGGTTCCTTGCTGAGATCATTGTTCTTTGTGATCTTGTTTACCTTGTGATCTGACTTACCGGATGTAGTTACACCTGGGAACACAACTACTTTGTAAGCAGATGATTGCAAAACATCTAGAGTGATAAATTGCCAATCTGATTACCATGTGTTTCAATCAGATTTGGATAACTTATACTCTCGGAGTTAACAAAATCTAATGGCCTAATGTTAATTGATGCCTCTGCACCCTGACCTTCAGTTAAACAACAACATCCTGGAAGAAACACCTCAGTTCCGTGATCTGGGCTTACTTACAAATAACAAGTTGCCCTGGAATGCTCATGTTGATAAATTGACAAGGCTAACAAGATTCTTGGCCTTATTAAAAGGACATGCAAAGGACTAAGAAATGTTACCACCCTAAAAACATTGTATTGTGCCTTGGTAAGGTCCCAACTGGATCACTGTACTGTTGTCTGGTCACCACACATAGCTAGGAATATAACAAGTGGAAAGAATTCAGCGAAGAGCCGCAAGTTTAATCTGAAGACAGATAATGATTATGATACTCGTTTATAAGTTTATTCTGAAGACAGATGACGATTGATACTCGAAGAGAAAGACTGAACTTGTTATCCTTAGAGAACAGACGTTTTTTGTTTCTGTTTTTAAAAAGTTATCAACGACTATATCAATATAGACATATCTTCATTTACTCTGATTCTGAAAGGTACCATTTATGGGGAAGAGATGAATCTACCCTTAAAAAGAATTACGCTAGAACTGATAGTTTAAAGTTTAGCTTTTTTAAAAGAATTGTTGACATGTGGAATGTATTACCATTGTCAGTGCGTCAATCAGTAAATATTTCCAATTTTAACTAATATCGACCTCATTTAATATTTTTTTTTCACAAGACAGAAATTATTATTAAATGGATTCTACCTATATATTTATTGAATCTACCCTTAAGAAGAATTATGCTAGAACTGATAGTTTTAAGTGTAGCTTTAGCTTTAACAGAATTATTGACATGTTGAATGTATTATTTTTAAAATGTATTGGATTTTACCTATATATTATTTTATAAGGTGGTCTGCCTAGTATGGTGTCCTTGACTCTTTTGCAGACCGTCCTCGTGGCCTTACTATTTTTTTTCAATTATTGTTTTTCTGTAAGTAATGCCGTTAAGCTTTAGTAAATCGTATTATTATTATCATCCCCTTCCGCATAGGAGAAGGCAATTACACTAACTACATGCTAAACATTGATACAATGCCCTTGAAGGTAAGGATATTGAGGAATCAATAATTGATTCCAGACAACGATTTAGAAAGGTGAAATAAACCATTCATATGCTTGTTGTAGCGTTACTCAAGTAAAAATTGAGTAAGAACGGTATCAAGATAAATGCCAATCTCAAGAAACCATATTTTCGGTCATCAGAGACGACCATTTACACCTAGAGACAAGTAAAAGAAATCGAGAAGTTGTCCTGCTGATAACTGACATATTGAATTAGTACTGCACCATTATTGATAATGTAAAAGTAAGCCACAGTTGCATAGTCATGTCAACAATCATAAAGGGGCACAATGCGAAAATCGTACGAGACCCGAGCGAACCAAACACCGATTTTGACTGCCACCAAAAGGAAACCTGCCCGCTAGCTGGCCAATGCCTAACACCAAGCATTAACTACAAAGCTACTGTTTCGACAAACCAAAACGACGATTCCAAAAGCTACATTGGAATGACGGCGAGACCCTATTTAAAAGAAGATTCGGCAAAACATAAGCTACTCATCCGGCACGGCCCTCTCCAAACACGTGCGGGACCTTAAGAATGCAAACAAACAATACTCAATAGAATGGAGTGTGATCAGGCGCGCGAAAGCCTACAAAAGTGGCTCAAAATTCTGTCCTTTACTTACGATATTGAATATGTCGATAGTTCGTATCCCAAAGTCCGGAAAGTTATCTTCATCGGTTTGTTGATCGAGGGATGTAAAACATTCTTTGAACTACTTCGTTTTGTTAAAGGTGTAGATGAAAACGGAAGTTACATACATATTGTGGTGCTTCTATTCACACAGCGCTCTGACAACATTGGCGAAGTAGCCGCTAAATCTATAGTGCCCAAACTTTTTATTTCAAAAATTCCGAATTGAACAACTCAACCTGGATGAGTGCTTAATTTAAAGTGATATTGCACATACCAAGACACGTTTTCGGCCTGTGAAAAAGCCTAATTTTGGCGTTTTCAAACAATCATTTTACTCCGCTTTTTAAAATAGCCAGAACACATTTTAAACCCTTCCAAATCTTCAAACTGTTTGCATCACTAAAAAATCCAATGAATTTGCTGGTGTCCTTGAGGCAAAATATAAAAATTTTGAAAGTTTGAAGCCATGCACAGGGAGTCATACATCTTGCATGTGTCCAAATTTACCTTGTTTTATGCTCTTGTTTTGCGAGCGGTTTTTTCCAGGCTCGATCAATCGACTGAAAGGTTTTGTGGGTCTGGGTACGGTTCGGAGATGGTCGGGAAGTCAACCGACCGAGTCCGAAGGGCTTGTGCACGTATTACCAATAGGAAAATGAGGCAAGAGAGGAAACTCGTGCATATCTTTCGTAAAGTGATCGTTGTTCAGCACTGGGTACGGAAATGTCACACGATAATGCGGAAGTAACTGATCGCTTGCAGAATGGAACTTTTGCACAACTTTTGCAACTTTGCGCCGCAAAGGCCGACTAAACTGGATGAAGTTCGATTTGTATTTTCTGAATCAAACCTGTTATTTTTTTGGCTATGTTTACAATTTATCAGAGGTCGCAGACAACTAATCCAAGTTAATATTGAACCCTGTTTGAACGCGTAATTCGCACCGCCTGTTACTCTGTCATCTCTACATTAGAAATGTTTTGAACTAAAGTACTCTCAAAATCGCTCGTTCTGTGTTCTGTAAAGGTCGGCGAGCTCCTGCACGTTGATTGGCGCTGCTAAAGCAGTTTTTAAAACGTGTATAGCTCTGCGAAAAATGTTAGTTTTAAACTAGTTTAGTTTAATTTGCCGAAGTGCCATCAATTTGAGATCTATTAATCTCGCTATCAATGACGCAGAAATGCATAAAGTTTGCAAATAAAATATCACGAGTCAGTAAACTCACAAGTTTCAATCTCGATGGAAAGTTTTTGTTATGGAACTAAACCAAAGTTTAATTGAGCTAATTGCGAATATCATTGTGGCAACAAATCCATATTTGTAGCTATTATGTAATTATTACGCAACAGATTAATTATCTTTTATTGT
>JAOBYF010176326.1:0-10656 GCA_025403605.1 Parazoanthus darwini | reverse complement strand
TATTATTATTATTATTATTATTATTATTATTATTATTATTATTATTATTATTATTATTATTATTATTATTATAAGGACGTGGGCTTTTTCAGCCCCCACCTCCATGTTTTAGTTTTTTTTAGTGGATAATAAATCTTACTAGTTCTCACTGCTTATATCTACCGTTCTAGCGTGTGTATCGATCAGCAACCTCTTAAAATTTTTAAATACAGATAAAGTGAGCAGCAAATAAATCTTTCAGTAACAGCTTTTAGCAACACACATTCATCAGTATTTGTGCTAGTAGTTTTCTTGAGTAATAGTCATCGCATTTTAACCGAATAAAAACAAGTATCCACCTTCAAATGTTTGTAAAACAAAACATCCAGGTATTGTTGTAAAAGTTCTACATAATGATTACGTATGACCGGCAGAGCCGCTGAAAAACGGCAAGCATGTTCTTCTGCAATATACGTACGCATTTATATACTCAGCTTGTTTAGCTCTGCGCTTCTGAGCATCCTTCACCCAGCACTATTTAAATTTTCTTATTGTAACTTGTTTTTATTTATACTTCTTGATAATAAAATTGTTGTTGTTGTTGTTGTATTGATAAAGATGCATCAAAGTCTGCTCTCATGGCCCGAAATGTCTGACAAAACGCAGATCAAATAACGTAGAACAGCTGATATAAATCGAGGAATTTGTTGGTATTTCTGTTGATCAAAAGATCACCTCAACATGTGCGAAAATAGAAAACCCTATTTTCCACAACCGCCTTCTTAACGTACTTCTGATATTTGATATATTTTTATTTGAACAAATCGGAGCTTGTGTGCCTAATTGTAGCTTAATTAATCATAGATGTCTTTAACTCGAAAGTTTAGAAAGCAAGGGGAGCGATTGTCTTCTCTTCCCATACGGCATTAATTTAAAGATTAATGATTTATTTCTTCTCGCACTATAACAAGAAGAACATTTGGGAACGTTTCGCTCATATTCAAATTTAGTAAGTGTATGGCACCTGGAACCTAGTTTCCTAAGTTTAAGTATTACTTCTTTTTATAAGCTTTGTCGACAGCATTTACGTAGCTTCTAAAAACTTACCGTAAATTTCAAACAATCTTGTCGTTCCTGGCTCTGGTTGACTAGAAAGGCTATCGAATAAAGACTGATCGCAAAATGTTTTGAAAAGCGAAACGCTTTTCTCATTCCGCAAGCAATTCTCAAAGATCAAGCACTTCGATCACTGTCACACTTTTTCGAAAGAGCAAATTGTTAAAACGTCCAGTGATGTTTTTTCTCTTTGTACCAAGCTTTTTTCTTGTTACAAATTATGATCTTAAGAAATTGCAATTTTGAGTATTCAAGGATACTATCTTGTTGGAAGTTCGTTGGAGAAGTAATTATCCTTTGAAATGACGGTCCAGCGAAAGTTTTCAATTGATAGGAAATGTATTTGCTGACCCCAATCAAAAGTTTATTAAATACTTTGTTTTAGTTCATTTTCAGGATTTAACCTTGTTTTATTCGTTCACTTCAGTTTAATTGCTTTCATTTTCCCAACTTCCTGTTGGGTTGAAGTCGATGACTTTCTCTTCATAAGTGTTTCCGGAGGTTCGTCATTGGAACTGAATTTCAACAAAGCTAAGAGCAGGAAATTAAAAGACGATTATTTTTCAATGATGGTTCTTTTAAAGCAAAACAACTGCTTTGACTTCCAAAGGCTATTCAGTGGTAGCTCAAAGACTGACTGGATCTGTGGCCCTTTTGACGGATTTTCGCCAACGCGGTGTTCTATTCACGTCGTTTATTCAGTTAGCGTTTTAAGCAATTCGTTGCTAAAATATTGAAGCTTAAGGCTTAAGGGGTAGCATCATGTTATTTCTCAAGCTAATGTTTGATAATAATCATTATTCCAACGCGTTAATACAATTTGTAAACAGATGGTCTTTAAATGGAGTTTTTTTGGCTTGTAGTTATTCAGAGCTGTTATAAGGAATTTAGTGCTGAAATGATTGCTTGATATGGTTCAAATGGTAGTTTGTTACTTAGTTTTTTTTGTTCGAGTACTGAGAGCCGGGCAGTCAGTCAGTCAGACACCATCGCAATTACAACCAACAGTGAAGAGAAATGCGCTAAAATTGCCTTTTTAAATTTGACGTTTGTCACTTGCACTTAAATACGACAACCTACTCAGATGATAATCATAGGTCAATTTATACTGGCAAAACCACCATTTTGACTTGATAATGTTGAATAGTTTGATATCACTTTTCGATGAGCTAATGTTACAACAATGTTGGAAAAACCATAAGCGAGTTTAATTGTTTAGCGACGAGCCCATCTGGATCTTTCTTTGAGCTAAACAAGCGATAAAACGTGTATAGAAGTCACTTCGTCAACGCATTTAATGAAATTGCCGACGAAGAAACGAAAACTGTTTTCTAGTTGTGACTTTAATAAATAGGCATTCAAGCTGTTTTAGTAAGGTCCGCGTACACGTTTAAGTCGAAAATGCCAACCCAACCAAATTGCATCTCGCCTCTTTTTTTAAACAGACGTTACCTAAAAGTCCTGTTCTATTCAATCAGCATTAGCACTCAATCAAATGTCAAAAACACTGCAGTTTAATAGGAAACCTAATGTTGAGTCACGATGAGCTATGTCGTGGAGTGATCTAGAGACATCCAAACTTAGAGGCGCCCTCCTTGTGGGGAATATTTTCGTTATCTTGCTGGTTTTCGCTGCCTTGGACCGCTCATTAGGACCACTTAGACGGTCTTATGCTTTGATAGCGCCAGGGTGAAAACATGATTGAGATGTGAATTCTCGGCGGCCGTTACTATAGCTGTTGGGGCAAACTTACACTTGAGTGCTTGACATTTTTACACAGACAAAAGGCTAGAAACCAGCGATTCAAAACCATTCGTGTCTCAAGTTTTCTAAAAACTTGCATCTTAATGAGGGAAGAGTCTTTTGACTTCCTCTGCGGGATATTAGTAAAATTATAGTAGTAAGAGAAACTAGTTCGCGCTTTTGTTGTGGTTAACGAATTTCAAGTTTGAATTGCTTTGTTCTCGAACGAACGTAAATCATCACTAACCTTGATAGCAGGGCTGTTAACAAAACAACTGATAGTCACAGCAGCTTGTTGATGTCCGAGTAAAAACCTGCGAGTTTAGTTTTGGTGTTGCCTGAATATATTATGGACACCAGCCAGAATAATTTACGAAAAGTGAGAAAAGAAAAACCTATTTCACTATTCCTTATTTATTGTAGCGCACGCAAATACTTAGGTAGGGACGAGATAAAACCAATTAATATTTAAAGACAGCATTTCTTTATCGTAATCAAGTAACGTCTAGTGAAAGGGAAACTAATTTGTCGCAGTCTCTAGTGCAAGAGACCTTGGCGATGAGCATGTTTTTTTTCAGTTATTACATTTAAACCTGAGGAAACCTTAATTTGCCCGATTTGCTTGGCTAGAATTTACAATTTTTCTGCTGTGATTATTATTTTCGTCAAGGAATCAATACCACTTATCTTGCAAAGATTAAAGTTAGCTTGCGATAAACAAAGAAACAGAAACCTTGCTTTATCAACCCGTAATTATTATAGCTTTCTCTGTTTGAAATTGTCTTTTCAGATTATACATAGTTCTAATATGAACCGAAATAAGTAGTATTAGCTATACAGATGGAACGCGTGTCAAGAAAATCGTAGTAGCTGCATCTTCATTTTAAAACGTAGAAACTATTCTCAATTTACAAAGTAATCATAAAATGATGTATACAGATTTCATGTTCTACTACGAACTAGGACTGAGTTGTCAATGGTTATAGTACAGTTGTGCTGCGTTTAGAGAAAGCTTGTCATTTCTATTACATTTTGACAAACGTAGAACATTGTAACACAAAACAAGCGAAGTTATTACACCTGCTAATTTCTAGTTTAGTTTTTTGGATTTTGTTTTTGAAAACGTATGCGAACCTCCCTTAAAGCGCCATACTTTGGTTCATTCATACGTTTTAAGTCAGTAGGAAGTTTCTATATTTTACTACCGACTGCGAATTACTCGGCTTCTTTAAGGGAACAGAATCGAATACTTCAAAAGATTTCAACTCTCGATTCTTTTGTTTTTAACTAGGGAAATTGTTAAAATCTGTAAATTACAACATAGTTTATAGTACATATTGCCCGATTTATTAATGTAAAGAAACTATATCAAAACTCTAAGCATTTTGTTGAAGCTTACTAAGATCTCTTTGTATGAGTCCGGTAACGAAAACTCTATATTGCAAGAATAATTGTTTTAAGCTAGAAATAGAAGGTCTGTTAGCGACAGAATAAAGGAAATGCGAATATCCTGGTGAGAAGTGATGTTATTAGCGTTCTATGTAGTTCGAGGCACAACGCATACTCAAATTAACACTGCGTGGAGGCCCAATTTTTTTTCATACAATCTGTTAACTTGTCTCCAAACAAAACATGAATTTCTTCAACTAAATGATCATTTTATGTTTGGTATTAGCATAAAATCTCATTTTGTGATTTTTAGATGTGTTTTATGTTTTTTAACTCGTATTCTTATATTCGTCTACGCGATTTATTTTGCACCTGCATGATGGCTTATTGAGTTTATTTTTGACAGCAATTGTTTCACGACTTCACAACCATATTCCATTTTTATTGGGCGATCGCCCGTCCGGCCCGTTTTAGCAAAATTATCATGCTTTCAATAATTAAGGAATCGATGTAAGTTCCTGTCCATATTTCAAGTGTTTGTCTGTTTTTCAGCTGGCAGTTTTTAGATGATAAAATAATAAGCACACGATGCGACATTTCGGTAGAGCACGTAATTAAAGACCAAGGTTTCGCTTTATAAAAACAAAAAAACAACGAAAATATTCTTGCAGGATACAAAAGAAGAATACGGCATTACCGAATGCCGAACCTTAAAAAATGCAGTGCTACAGAATTTCACTTTGTTACTGTTCTGGTGTTTCTCTATTTTCAGCTTGACTTCCAAACTACATGAAGTAATTAATACATTATTTTTTATTATTGTTATTACTGCACTAAGACACTTTTCTTTAGATAACTTCTAGTTTTCTGTGTGCTCTTGAACTGACTCTATGAGCGTTTATGGAAATTTGGGTAACTTGCTGATCACCAGAGGAAATTTTTGTTTAACTGCAGATCAGTCGCACATTGTCAAACAAGCAGTTTATTGTAGTTGTCGCAATACTATCTGCTGTACAAATACTACATAGCTTTTCTGTTTCAATCATTATCTTTTATCCGATCATAGCAATTTCTACATTTGCAAAATATACAAACTTTCAAGTCCTGTACTTTATGTACTTTTTAGATCTCCATGGCAGACAAGACGCTGACAGTTATTTTCTGGCGTAGAACTTTCTTTGCTTTGAGTCAATAGTTCACACACAACGCTTCTAAGTCAACTACGATTGAAAAAAGCCATTTATCTTTTGACGAAACGAGTGTTTAATTGTTTTGTTATGTGAAGCTCTAGCGAGACTGTTTGCATTGGACTGTATAGCAGAACTTGACAGGAAAGAACAAGCGATTGTACTACTATAGACTTTGTTTATAAAATAGTTCTCTCTCTATCTCTAAAAGGTCTTTTTTTTCACAGTACGCGTTATCATACGGACGTAGTGTCAACATCAGCGGTGTGGCTCTGGTTAGCGACTTCGTGCGTGTATGCATGCCGTCTTAGGTCAACTTTGCGATAAAAAGCCCGCTTACATACGCGACACGCAAAGGGCTTGAAGCCTGAATGCTTTCTACTGTGTGTTATGAGGTTTGACGATTGACTAAAGGCTTTCCCGCATTCAACACACTTGTGAGGCTTTTCTCCAGTGTGGATATATGTGTGTTTCTTCATGTCCGATTTTTGATGAAAGCGCTTCCCACAATATTCACAAGGGAAAGGCCGAGTGTCCGAGTGAATAAGCATGTGTGTTGAAAGCGTAGACGAGCGCTTGAACGTCTTCGAGCACTCTTTACACTGAAATATTTTCTCGTTGGTGTGAATGTTCTTATGTTGCTCCAGGCTGACCGAGTGACCGAACGTTTTCCCACACATATCGCACGCATACGGGCGCCTTCCAGAGTGTGACCGGCGAACATGGACTTCCAAACCGTGCGGCGTGCGGAAGACTTTTTTGCACTTGAGACAGCCAAATGTTTCTCCGGCGTGGTCAAGTGACGGTTTCTTTTTTGACGTTACAATAGGCTGCGGTCTGCCTTCGGCTAGAGGCGGAGATGGTCTTATTAACAGTCTTTCTGTGTCGTCGCGAGATGTTGGAAGACCTGAAGGATAAGTTGTTGATAGAAGTGTAGGCGCCCAGAATGGGAAAGCAAGCGCTGCTCCGGCCGGCACACCAGGAAAGAACGGAGCATCCTGACTTGATATTCGCACATACGGCGCGGCTAAAACGTAAGGATTGTACATGTCGTAAGCCCTCTGACCAAAAATGGTAGGGAATCTCATCCTATCATCTGAAAACGAAAATCAGAAATCATCGTTAATAATCAATTATCTATAACTTATTAATGTACCCTGCTTGTTAAGTACAGCTTTCATTTAAGAGGTGTGTTTTTTAGCTTGCTCGTTCAAATGTTTCGTGACAAAGAAAATTGATCCCAGCCAAAAGCAAACAGTCGAGGTTTTTCTTTGCTTTAAAGGACACAATGTTTGCTAATATCTCAATGTTTCACTATGTAAACGAACTCGCTGCCGGACTTACTAAAACGGCCCTTCAGAATTTATAAATAACGTTTGCCGTTGATTTCTGTACAACACGAAGTGAAAAAAGTTCACTTGATTTTATATCGCAACGTATCTTTCTTTTTATAGTGCTTTTCATTGCTTGTGATTTAAAATGTTTTTCAGTTTATTATGTATATTTTTTATCAGCAAGGGACAAAAAAATATTCAGAAAACTAGTGAGCTTCTCCGATTTTCTGTATGTTCTTCAAACAAAAAATTTTAATTTACAATCCATAGACATAGCGACCAAAATCAATATAACGAAAACCGGTAAACGAATAACCCAATTTATTTCCTCTTGGTTCACCGACTTTTTTTATTCTAAATCTTCAATTCGGCCGTTTTCAATTAGATTTCACTGAACAATTCTGAAGGAGGGTCTTACCGCTTTCGCTTTTTTAATAAAGGCAACACAGGGCAAGTGAATTCTTTATTTGAACAATGAAACTTCAGCGAGTTAAACATGTTCCCTTTGTGGTATTGTTAAAGTTTTCTTCAGCTTAATTAATTTTTATTTACATGCCACTGTTTTGCGGTCTTAATCTTTGGGCTAGAACAAGGAACGAGTGAGAGATTTCGTTTACATTATTAGTAATAACCAAAATCGCACTAGGTTTTCTTTATATGTCTTGCGATTTGTTTGTAGACTGGAGAATGGCTTTGCAGACAATTTGTAGAAAACCCCTACTATTTACACTCTAAGTCTATTGGAAACCGAATCATTTCCTGTGGTCTTTATTATGGCAATTCGCGAGTTCTGATTTCCGAAATTAAAACTAAAATTTGAAAGCAGAAGTTTTGCATATTATCTCAAAAAGTGGTTGAAATAATCTGTTCTACATATGGTTGGTTTTGCCTTCATGGCTTCAATTCGCGGTCATTTCGACTTTAAGATTTACAAGATTTCTACTACAGTTTTATTTATTAATGAACTTCGCTCGTTAGTTTTCTTGCAAATTCACTGATTTGGAGATTTCTGGGCATCACAGAGAAACGGAACAGAGAGAACTATAAACCATTCATCTGGTGCATCTGTATTAAAAGTGAGAGATATTTTAGTTTAAGCCGAGAGACGAGAAATAAACGAGCTTAGTTAAACAACAGAAAACAACTGATCACGATATGGTTGCTTATGAGCAAAAAACACAGATTATTGCATCGATTGTTATCGAGAAATAAATTTCGACCGTAAAACCGTTACCTTGAAGTTGAACATCCCGAGCCATATCCGCTGTCTTTATGCGTTCGAGGTCGTTCCATTTGGCATGTAATACAACAGGTCTTTTGGATTTCTTGTCAGGAGCTGTGAGATTAGCTATATCGAATGGACGATTTGAGACTTTCGCAGTTTCCGCTTCTTTGGAACATTTTCCCTTATCAATTTGCTCTAAAGAAAAGAAGTCAACTTAAAGTTAATATGTTGGACTGTTTCAAATCAGGGTCAATGCCAAGGTAATAATTTGTTCAGATTCAAAACACCCACTAGACACGGTTACTGTTATTTGTAAATAATCCCGCACCGTATATAGACGTGGAATCCGTACAGAGCAGTCAAAATGGAGCCCACAAACAACAATTTATTAACTGCCAAAAGACTGTGCAGTCATGCATGCGTATGACAATTATAGTTTCTTTCACTTTTTATATGCAATTACTGCCGACCCTTTCAATTTGACCATCTTTGCAATCACTTCCAATTTCTTCGCAAAATATGTTTGTCTCTTTCAAGTGACAAACCATGGAATATGGCGATGATCCCTGAAAAGAGCAACTTTTAACCACCTTACCTTCTAGTTTTACCGACTCGTGACCCGCTGGCAAAAAATCATCTTTTGGAGAAGGTGTAGTTACTCGATTTTTGACAAGGAATGCCTTTGGCATGGTGACTGGGCGAGCTAACGTGCAAGTACGGACTAACTTAATGCGAGCTGAAATCTGAGTTCTTTGAGTGGTGAGAGAATAGCTCATGCGATAATAAAGGCATTTTGATATCACACGGGGTTTTATCAACCAACCGACTGCAAGGAACAAAACCCGCTACCGGCAGGTGGGTACCATAGCAACAAAGAAGGCCAGGCTAAAACTGGCTAGAGCATGCGTACTGCTATCCAATCCAGGTGTAGGGAGGCGAACAACTGCCATTAGTTTACGGAACTCGGCATTTTTATTGGTCCAAAGCGATTCTAGTCTATTGTAATTCCGTTTTCCCCCCTTTTTCTTCCAAAACGAAAACTATTGAGACAATGTATTCGTTAGTGGGATTAATCAAACGCTTTCAATTGTTACCAGAGCAGAAGAAAAGAAGTTTCAAAGCAGCGGGTTGCTGAGGTTTTGTAAGAGCCTTAAAAATGCAGGAAAGATGATCGAAGCATGTTTGATTTAGCGTGCAAATAAAAGCGAGCTTTCTCAAGTCCGAGTGGTTGTCATTTCAAGCACACCGGGTTACAGATTTAAATTTGTGCACAATTTTGAAAATAGCAAAGTCCAGTTATTTAAGATTTCTTGTGAAATATCGGCCAATTTCTGTTGACTTATAAATTATGGATGCAATCACATTATTGGTGTGGAAGGTGTACACGACACTTGGAAGTTTGGGCGGGCCAAATATATTACTTAATAAACGATGTTTAGGAACACTGAATCAATCCGCTTTTACCAACGACCGCTTTATGTTTTAGTTCGTTAATTGTGATTGACGTGAGAGAAACTTGATTCTAGTTGGATGGCACCACTGAAACAGGTGCGCGCGGTCCATTGCAGCAATTTAATCGAATTATCCTAGACATTAATATTTGGGTACCAAAAAAATCAAACTTCAACTTTCGAGTTGTGTTCTCCTTTAAGTTACCAAAAAAAGCCGTGGAATCTGGAAGATGTCTGCCCAAGCTGGTAGTTTTTAGCTTATGCGCAACGCCAACGTATTCCTCCTTAGGGCACAACTTTTAAATTATATTTGCTGCCAGTTGGAAGTTTTTATTCGCGAACTGTCTCTATTCCTTTACCAAGCTTTGCCGCGTTTCATTTATCAATGTTAAAACACCGCCTGTCAAGCCTGAGTTGTTTTTAACTATTTTGGTGAATACCTGTTTAAAAAACGAAGCAACCATTTCTATTTTTATTTGTTGAGATTTTTTTTGACCATTTACTAAGAACACTTTGTGATTGTGCTGATAAAAACGTCCAATTATGCAGAGAAAAATTAACCAACAGTTGATAGAAAAGAGAAATGAATGTCATACTCCACTCAAACTCAACTTTAAGATTTCCTCGCAATGCGCCTAGATTGTTTTTACAAAATGAATTGGAAATCTGCGTTGATGATTTTCGGCTACTTTCGATTTTGATTTGTTTTTCCTAAAAGTGATAAACAAATATTCTTAAAAGCGTTTACAGTACGAATAATAAAGTTCTTCCATTAAGAATGCGCTGGGAACTCGACATACTGTGCTAGTTATGCGTATTGTCCACGGCATGGGACGAGACAACTGTATTGAAGGATAAAGCTATTATGTTTTCTCCTAAGGTGTGAAATGTAACTTTTCCCAATAAATATATAAAAAATATATAAGACTCGTTAACTATATCCAAACGAAAATGGCAAAAAAAAATTAAACACGTTTTCATGGGAATACGTGTTGTATGCGTTAGTTCAAGTATTAACTCTCGTTAGCAGTTAAACAGCTAGAGGTTGCTTGCTTCTTTAGCGCGCTGGTAAGAAGTATTATGTGACAGATTCTGAATAGAACGAATTGTCAATAACACGGCTCCTTGGGGCTTGTGATATAAAGAAGTCATACCCGTGTGGGTAGCATATTTAACTACTTATTGTCAGTGAACGCGCGCACAATTGAGAGACGAAGAACTCACCACAAAGG
>JAOBYF010176215.1:0-10658 GCA_025403605.1 Parazoanthus darwini | reverse complement strand
CACTGTCGAGAGGCAGATTCGAAACTGAGTTAAGCGATTGATTAAATAGAATAATAGTACTGACATCTCTTCTTTGTTTGAGGGTTTGCCATTTGAGTTCATCTAAGTAGTTTGTGATCGTTCCAGGCTTAAAGTTGAAGTAGTCAGATTTCACAAATCGTACCGCCCTTCGCTGTACTTTCTCCAATTCGCGCTGGAGGTTTCCGGTGTGGGGGTCCCAGATAACACTCGCGTACTCTAATAAGGGTCGTACTAAGCCAATGTATGCCGTCTCTTTCACTTTTGGGTTACAAAAGGTCAGGTTTCGCCTAAGCAAACCTAGGATCCTGTTTGCTCTATTTACGACGTTCGCTACATGACTGTTCCATCGGAGATCACTGGTGATGGTGACTCCCAAGTATCTGATTTCATTTACAGACTCAAGAGGTACATCTCGCAGGTGGTATAAGTGGGAGATGTTATGTCGCGTTTTTCGAGAAATCCTCATCATTTTGCATTTGGAGGGGGCGAAGTCCATATACCATTTCTTCGCCCATGACGCCAGATGTGATATATCGCGTTGCAGTATTTTGCAATCTTCTGGTGTTCGTATGGTTCGATAACAAATGCAGTCGTCTGCAAAGAGGCGGATATTGGAGCTCACACCCTCTGTGATGTCATTGATGAACAAGTTAAACAAAATCGGGCCAAGCACAGTCCCCTGTGGTACACCGGAAGATACACGAGTCCAGTTAGATTTAGTGCCATTCACAACAACGCGTTGGTAGCGTTGGCACAGGAACCCGTCAATCCAGTTTAGGGTCTTGTCGCAGATGCCGTAGCTGTTTAATTTGGCTTTGAGTCTTTCATGTGGCACGGTATCAAAAGCTTTTGCAAAGTCTAGCACAAATGCATCGGTTTGTAAGCCACTGTCCATTGCCATAGCCCAATCATTTACGACATGTCCCAACTGTGTCACGCAACTACGGGACCTTCGAAAGGCGTGCTGACGGTCTGTAAGAATGTCGTATTTTTCAAGATGGTTCATAATGTTGGAACAAACAATATGTTCCAAAGTCTTACAGATTATGCTGGTGAGTGATATTGGCCGGTAATTGATGGGAAGCGACCTATCACCTTTCTTATAGATTGGGCAAATATTTGCCACACACCAGTCCCGGGGTAGAATGCCGCAATTAAGAGATTTCTGAAATATATGCGCCAAGATCGGTGCTATCTCTGAGGACACTTCTTTCAGTACTTTGGGGTGTAGATCATCAGGGCCAGATGATTTTGAGGTTTTTAATCCAGCGAGCAGTTTGCGCACTCCTTCCTCAGTCACTACAATATTTGCCATTCGAGGGAAACTCCGCTTTAGAAGTGGGATCGAATCAGTGTTCTCAGTAGAGAAGTTGTTTTCAAATTGATGGTTCAACGTTTCGGCCTTCTCAAAATCAGAATCTACGATTTGGCCTGTATTTGCAGATAGTGGGGGCATTGATTGATTGTCCTTACGCTGTGATTGAATAAATTTCCAAAACGGCTTGGGGTTGGATTCTATATCGCCAATTATGTTGTTAACGTACTGATTTCTTGCTGCTAGTAACGTGGAACTCAGCTTTCTCCGGATTTTTCTCCATTGCTTCCGTAATCTACCACTGCCAGTTCTTTTAAATTTAGCGTGGAGTCTGTTCTTCCTTCTGATAAGACGACGCAGGTTTGGGGTTAACCATGGCAGTTTATCACCACCACGGACAAATTTAGACGGAATTTCTTGCTCAACACAATCTTGTAGTGCATCTTTGAAACAGTTCCAATCTTCTTCAACTGATCTATGATCGACATCGAGTTGGCTGAAAAAGGATTCATTGAAACTATTCATTTTGGCACGGATGGCGTCGTAGTCCCCTTTATGGTACTGGTATAATTTCCTTCGTGGTTTTCGCTTAAACGGCATGGTTGTGAGTATTGAGCATCCAACTGCGTCGTGGTCGCTAAATTTAGCAGGGGAACATATGTTTGATATAAGACCAGGCCGACTTGTTATTATGAGGTCTAGCGTATTTTCTCCGCGCGTCGGGAAGGTCACCAATTGGTCCATGTAGTAGTCTCGCATAATATCAATGAGTACCAGTCCCTCCGATTCCGATAAGTGCCCCCCGTTCTTATGAAGCATCTCGTTTTGCCAGTCGATGTTGCGAAAGTTAAGATCGCCCATGATGTGAATTGCTGGCTGTTTTTCGGCCGGGTGTAACTTGCATACATCATTAAGTTGGTCACGCAGTTGTGATAATTCCTCATATGGCTGGTCTGGAGGCCTATAGAAACTGCATATATAATGTGGTTGGCCATTTAGTGATATTTTTGCCCAGACGCTTTCGGATTGCCTTGAGTCAATGGTGCTGCAGGGAAGTGGGTTTAAGGATAATTTAATTGCCAACAAAACACCTCCGCCGCCCTGTATTCTGTCATTTCTGAATATTGAGTAACCGAGCTCAGATGGAAAAAGTTCGGTATCGAGAATACATGAGTCGATTTTGGTCTCTTGTAAAGCCACGATGTCTGGACTTTCAGTTTCTAGGTAAGACTGAAGATCAAATTTTTTGCCTCGAATACCGTTGATGTTGGTACAAAACATCGTGATGTTTTTTGGGCGGCCGGCTTGAATGTTGTGGTTTAACTTATGACGTTGTTTGTGACTCGCTGGGGATGACGCCATCAGCGGACTGAATGAAGTGGAGTCGGTAGATTCTACAGATTCATCCAGGACAGAAAGTTCATTGAAACTTGTATAGGTCGACGAGTGTAGGAAGAATGTAGAAGAAAAGTTCGGGAACGCACAGCTATGGCCGGGGTTGGGGCCGAGGAGAAAATGGTTGGGTAAAAAAAAAATTGGACCTGCTCTAAGTTGGGTAAATGAAAAATATTACCTAGAGTTGGTTGGGTAAAGAAAAAATAATGTGATTTAATATTGTTTATAAAATACTAAAGAAACCAACCTGCCTCTATGCTGGCAAAGTGATTCTATACTGACAAAGTACCTCTATAGCAGCAAAGTGTCTGTAATTACAGCAAAGTGCATCTATGCCAGCAAGGTACATCTATTCCAGATCAGATATCCCATTAACAGAATAATGTATTGTAACTACATTAAACCAAACAGTGAATTTGTATTTCAAATGGGACATGAAAATACATGCAAATACAGTTTCCTCTTTACATTTCCAATTAAGAACACTACATAATTAGCATATATTTCTCTATGCAATAATATGCTTGTTCTTAATATCTTTAAAAGAAAATATACATAAATAGATATATAAACCTTTTTATAAATCTATTTGAATAAACACTGTGACTTATTTATGAACCATGGAATAGAAAAAACATCATCATTCATCATCTCTCAATGTGTCACTTAGTATTTCATCACTGTCACTTGACTCACACCGACTGAGTGGGTGCATTCTTTCTGTCATGCTTAATTTTTTTCTGTTTCTTCACTTTTGATTTATGTTCAATAGCTCGCCGAGCTTTCCTCTTTCTCTCAATCTGCAAAACACCTGTCTCCCCATATCTTCTTTGCAACTGTTGCAGAACATATGTAGTGTCATCATAAATTGATTGCACATCCTTTAACATAATTTCTACAGCAGAAAGGTGCTCATCAACAAACAGAAGCTCGTTGCTTGCCCAGGACCTTAGTTTACTAGTGTCTGGGCCATACAGTTCTTTCCTTCTGTTCTTCAGTCTCTCTTCCGTTTTCTTTATACTTTCCAATGTTGATGAAACATGGGACACGACTCGCCTGCACTTTCCAACATCCTGTACTTGTACATCGTTTGGAAATTCCCGATACCTGGAGCAGCTTATATTCTCTTTTGGTATTACCCCTTCTTTGTATGCATCAAGTCTATTGGAAATGGACTGCATTTCACACTTGATGTCCCAACGGAATCGCCTTTGGCCCTCTAAGTACGCTTTGAACTGTGACTGCTTGGCCCTGGTTATAGAATTAAAGTACGCCATCCTTTCAGAACTTCTGTTGGGAATTAGAAACTTCTTCCAAGGTTGATTTTCTCCGTCTTTAGTTACTTTTTCCAAACTAAATTTTCCACCACTGAATGATATTGCTGCAAAGAGAAATTACACTTGTAAATGTATAATGTATGAACAAACTTTTACAGTTGGTTTTACTGATGACAAAACAATAAGTTAATTTATCGCTCAATCATATAAATTGTAACCTTTACTAGGATCTTCGGAATTACATTATTCGTAGCAAACACTGGCAGGCGTCCATGCTTTTCCCATTTCCGACAGAATGGAGATTGGTACTAGTATGCATTTCCCAGGATGCACATCCGGTATCCCGCACATGTTGGATATCATTTCGAGTCGTTTACTAGTATAATTTTGATTAGAAAAAGGAAACTACTACTCACTCCTTTGACTCTTGTTTGTTGGAGACGAAGATCCAGTGCTCCCAGTTGTTGATGGTCCTTGTGTACCGCTGCAACCACTAACTCCAGCGCCAGCAAGACTTCGAGCGGACAGACTCAGGGCTTTCTTGAATTTCAATAGATGACCAGGTTTTTCTGACAGTCCAACCTCAGTAAACATTGCCTGTTTTTCATCGTCAGTCATGGAATTAATCAAATCGAGATCGTCATAACCAGAATCTCTAAACGCTGCTAAATATGCGTCCAACTTAGCAGTGCTGAGAAACGCCTCGAAAGTGTCTTCGACCAACGCCATGTTGCGGTTGCTTCTGAACTCTGTGCATGTGATGAACAGATGGCGTGAACGTGACGCCTCGTTTGCAAACTTCGGTTAATATTTGACAACTGATCAATCTGCTCAGTGTATTTTTTAACACATGGCGCATGTAAAACCAGGTCGCCCAAGATTGCAGCCCGAACAACTGCGAAGAGCAAATGATGCTAGGGCTGATTTGATGAAGAAAGCTCGCTTTAGCGAGTTTGTATCGAAATCTTTGCAGCCATGCTTGTTGAAGAACAATGAGAGCAATCTTCAGTCGCTGTGCAATAACTTGCAGAAAGATGATCAGAAAAAACAAAAAATTGCTTGGTTTCCTGGCAGTGCTCCAATGCCTTCAGGCTGAGCATATTGCAAATAATGGCAAAGATTATGAACGCAGCTTTGTCTCGTTTGAAGATGGTCTCGAATTGTACTTTGCCTATCAAAACAAGTTTCCTCCCTTCACCAAAGCAGACAAAGATCATTTTACATATGCCCTGTTGAATGACAAGTGGGGATTGTGTGTGTTTATCTTATTTTCGTCGAGAAATTGAACAGTAGATTTATTGTCCTAAGGCCAGACAGCTGTGATTTGGAAGTGTTTTTGCACATGATGTGCTCTACAACAAACGCAGAGTCAGCTGAAAGCACTTGGCTGGATTCTAATAAACTTCGAGAGATAGTGCAGACGGTTGACACAGAGTGGGACAGGAAAGTTCTGCGTGTGGTTCTTGCCGCAAACAGGTCAAGAACAGATATCAGTAATCTTGGGATTGATGCAGATAATATTCCATCTGATACTGTGAAGGTATGTACACATATGAAAACAAGTATATATAGACTGTATCCCAAGGTAGCTTTTTCAAATAATTTTTTATCAAATTTTATTATAATATTCTAATACTGTATTAAAAAGCTCTAATAAGCCCTGAGAGGGAGGGGGGCTTATATTAGAGAGGGAGGTTTATTTAAAACTCACTGGGAGCTTTATAGAAACAGCAACAGAAATTAAGCAAATACAGGCTTTAACCAAGCATAGTTCATACTGAAATATAAAATGGAAATATTTTTTTTCGATGGAAAGAGGGGGGGGGGGGGCTTATTGGTAACTTGGACCTCTAGAGGGGAAGGCTTATTAGAGAGAAAGACTCAAAAGAGAGAGGGAACTTAATTGTTAGGGTTTTTACAGTAATTATTCTCTCTCAATTAATATTCATGTGCCCTCTTCAAATTGCTACTAATCCCCAAACCTCAAAGTCCTAGAATTAGTATTAGATATTAACAGCCTGCTGGTGAATATTAAAGTTGCCATTTATTTTGTAACCAAGTTGGGTTAAATTATAATAATAATCATCTTTATTTAAACAAGTGCACTATTATAAGAGCTTAAAAACATGAATAGCTTTAGTTTTTACAATTACTAAAATAGTTTTATAGACTCTTCTTGTTGTTGTGAGCTAAATATTGATATGTACTTCATGAATTTGTTGTCATCTTTCATAGAAGTTTTTCATGCAGTTTCTGTTTGTAATATATTCTTGCATTTCTATTAAACAAAAAAGCTCAGAAATCCTTTGAGATCCAATTTTAGTTTCTTTTTCGTAGTTTTGGTACTATAAATAATAACTGTGTACAGTGCTGTTATATTTAATATATTCAAATTAAATGGGTTGAATTGTTAGCCCCATATTTATAATAGATCATTCAGTGATTGTTGATTTAATGTTTGGTAATAGTTGTTTGGCAGTACTTTCGTTTGAAATAGAAATGATGTGAATTATGTTAGATGTCTATTCTTGAAAAAAAAATATATTAAAATTTATACAAAATCATAAATTGTGTTTACATGGTATTCAAAGTTTGACAAAGGCAAAATCCAAAATGACAAATGACAAATTTAATCAGAACCAGACAAACACAGCCAGTGAAGGCAACTTTTTAATATCCAATAAATAGTCTACCAGGTATTTTAATATATATTAAAAGAAAAGTGTTGATTGAGAAAATTGTTACTTTGAATTGTAATAGGTGCTAGAAGTGACAGAAGCTTGGAAGGATGTGAATGACGAATCAGCCCAGTTAGTAGAAGAAAGTTTAAATGAACGAAAGAGAAAACTCTGCGATGCTATTGAAGTTGACACACTTAGGATAGAAGCAAAGCGGGGGAAATGGGATAGCCCCACTATCCAAGACATGGAAGAACAGTTGGACCAGAAAAAGGAGAGATTGTCAAGTATTGAAGGTCTCTTATCCCCTGGAGAAGATAAAAAGAACAGGCAAAGATTAAATCAGATGAAGAAAAGAAGAGCTGTGAGGATGTTTCAAGAGAGAAGAGTGAAGCGAAGAAGAAAAACAAACCAGGGAAATAGAGTATTGATAGATAGTGATGATGAAGAATTTATTGCAAAATGCATTGAAGATAAGGCAACATACCATGGGCGCAGAGAAAATACTGTAATGTATCTAAATAGAAGGGTGAAGAAGGAAGATCTGTTGAATATTGCGAATAAAAGGTTGTGGGAACAACAAAAGAAATTGATAAAGAGTGCCACAACTGTCTACAACAGATGCAAACCAAGGTCCAGCAGGTCTGTCCAGGCACGGAAACACAGAGGAAAAGGCCTGTTCTGCACTAAAAAGCCTCCAAAAGCTGAGGATATTGACAATGAGAACACCCACTATCAGAGGGCCCATGTCAAGAATGTCAAGCAATCTTTCTTTGGTACACAGGCTGCAAAAGAATGCACTACCAAGTATTGTTTTATGCGCAGCATCGATGACAAAGCATATTTGCGCCCTGGAACTTCGGAAGGCTTTGCAGGTACCAGGAATCAACGGATACTAACAATGACTGATGTGCAGAAAGCGCGAAAACTCCCCAAGTATGACTGGCCAGAAAAGCTTGTTTACCAGACACCAAGTGCCCATAGAATCTTTTCTAAAGAAATAGCAATGTCTGAAAAAGATGAAGAGAAGTTGATCACCACAGATGACAACCATTTTGTGTATGTACGCCCCAAGGCTTTTGTTGATTCCAGTGGATCAACATGGGCCAGTGAGACCATCCGATTACGACAAAATTATCCAGATGTGTTCGAGATCGCAGATACTGGACAGGGTTACAGTAAACCTTTCCGCAAAGCCTGTGCCATTGCTGAAAATGCATGTTTCATGTATCAAGATATGACAGAAGAAGATGATCTGTGTAGAGTCACTGGAAAGGAGGGCTGCATACATTGTAATTATGAATCTGAAAGACTTTCTCATTTGAGAAAAGAAATTAAATCTGTGTTTGCGTTTGAGAACAATATGCCCACAGCTGGAGAGAATGAAACTTTCACAGCAAATGTCATTTCAAAACTTGTAACTCTTACAAGCATCATTGATGAATCTTTGGCTGAGCAGAAGGATGTGGAACAACTGAAGGATAGTGTTAGGAAAGTCCAATCATGTTGCACTGACATTGTGTCTTTGATGGAAGACCTAAAACTCCCACTCGTTAAACCTAAGTGGTGTGATCTGACTGATGCTGGGCCAGGTGTTGGTATATCCAACTTTGAAGTAAAGTTTAGAGATGTTGAGCTTTGTAGAATGTTCAAGTCTGACTACAGAATACGTGTTCATAGATCCAGAGGGGACAGTGGGCAAGGAGAAGCTGAACGCACCAATTCTGCAATTGGAGATTCAGTTGTTGATGGAGCAACTATCGACTGGGAGAGGTACAAGCAGTTTGAGGGGGTGTCTGAAGATAGGATCAAAACACTGGGAGTAAAAGAATTTGAGGAGATGGAGCAAGAGAGGATGGAGAGCAATGCTTGGTATGTTGCTGGGTTGCTGGTTGAAAGAATTGACGGAGCTCCTGTACTTAGTGAAAAGATCAAAGCGTATTTATCAGAGAAGAAAGAGGACCATTTCTTCTTCAACAGAAAGTATCTATTACAGTTTCACTCAGCTACAACACCGAAAGCCAAGGATTCTGTTCCAGGTGCTGCGTACTTTAACAAGATTGTGAATTTTTATGATAGACATTATAGATCTGGTGAGTTGTTTATGGAGTTTCTAAAGTTTGAATGCAAAGATGATGACTGTGACACTTGCAGCTCATGGACAGGAACTCACACCACGAGAGTGCCTCAGCCTGTCCCTGATTGCGAACACCATGGGCACTACATGCATGTTAGTAAGACACCAACTCAGAACGAGAGAGGAGAAGAGAGGACAGTTGATGACTGGCAGCCAAGAGCAAGTATAACAAAGTTGTTTCACAGTGGTGATATACATCTTGAAGATGAAGCAAAGATTGTTGAGTTTGCAGACAAATTTTTTGTTAAAACAGATTATGTAAGGGACTGTGTTCAGCACCTGACCAACTTGAAGTTTGGTAGAGAGATAAGGGCAAGGAAAAGAGCAGCAGACAGAGACTTCAGGAGAGAAAAGACTGTAAATGACTATGATTGGCTAGGTTTGGTGATAAATGGAGAGCTCAAAACACTCAGAGTCGATGAATTGAACAAATACCTTGATGAGTCAAATCTTAGCAAGAGAGGGAAGAAAGACGACAAGCTGACTGCAATAATAGCTGATGTCCTCCGAAAGACCAATACTGATGTAGTTCAGAATGCGATTCCAGAAAATGAACAGGACAGCAGTGATGCTGCTAGTGATGATGGAAATGACAGCGAGGAAGACCTTGTTCTAGACGAATTTGGAGAAAGTGACAGTGATGAAGATGTTGATGAAGAAGATCCCGATGAGTCGGAGGCCCTTCCACTTGTTGTGAGAACTCGGTATGGACGTGCTGCAGGAAATTGGAATCTATTCCAGTTGCAGTAATAACATATTTCACGTAAATAGAAACTGTATATACTACGTTTTGTTTTACAAAGCTGCGGATGTATATCCAGAAGGAACTGACCTCTTTGGTGCATAAACCTACTGTACAATATAAACCTGATGGTTGACATGAAATAACCACAAGGTTAGTTTGGATTTGATATTAAAGTTATCCTATAGATCACTATTAGATAGCAAAAAAATACCTAGGTTGGGTAAATAAAAAATTTGCCCATTACATAGTTGGGTAACAAAAAAATACTAACAAATGAGGGTTGGGTAAAGTAATTTTACGGAGGAAAAATATTTTCTCTTCGGCCCCAACCCGGCCATAAATAATGACCGGTCCCTAAAAGGCATTTATGTAATTGGGTTTTTGTATTATTTAGTAATAAAATAAATATATGCAAATCCAACTATTGAAGTCTTGCTAGCCACCCAATGAAATTATGTTCTTATATAATTTTACTATTAAAAAAAATTAAGCTTTACTTTTTCATTTTAATTAATACCCAACTGCAATACCAAATTGTTATTATAATCCTAGAATGAAAGATGCTTGTGAGTTGGATGAAGAAGATGACGAGGAAGACATTGAATCTGACACAGAGGAAGAGGAAGCAGACCCAGTGAAACTTTTTGTAAAAAAGAAGTCAAAGACTAAAGGGCACAAACAGAGAGGTGGGCGCAAATCAAGTTGGCTCCCAGAGGAAGTTGACGACTTGGTTGACATAATAGTTAGTGACAGCTACTACCTTATTTTCACAAGTACGAAAAATCAAAGAAATGGCGAAATTTATGGCAAGATCTTAACCGAAATGAAGCGAAGAGCTGATGCAAGAAAAACCGAATTCAAATTCAGTGTAACCCAAATTTAAGAAATGCATGAGTGAATGCAAAAGTGCAGCCATGACCATCAAACCTGCCACAGGAATCAAACGATTTCAAGATAAGCAGGGATATGGAAAATGGTTTCAAGCGCTGTTTGCACTGGTTAAGACAAGAGATTCCTGTCAGCCGGAACAGGCTATGGAACCATCAGCAACAGAGAAGTCAACAAGTGATGACAGTAGTACCACAGATGC
>JAOBYF010176104.1:0-10659 GCA_025403605.1 Parazoanthus darwini | reverse complement strand
GTTTATTTAGCATAATTTACACAAAAAACCTCAACTTTATTTGTAAGTTGCTCAGCTTGAAAGACTCGGCTGTTCTGAGAGAATTTTACTTGTATATCCTACTTAAATATTTCCCTAGGAAAATTGAATAATGTTTTTGTTTTTGGATAGTTTTCGATGGTTCCAAAACTTTTTTCAAATGAATAACATGCAGTGTACAGGTAATCGCCGATTAAGCACTAAACATTTGTGCAAAGAAGGACTCACGTCAGCTACAGTCAATCCTCTTTTTTTGATTCCATCAACGTCATCCACATTGCATCCATCAATGAACTCGGCAGACAGTATTCGCTGAAATAAAACATTACTATATCTTTCTTAAGAATTCAATATATAATACTTGCATGAATATAACGTTTTTACACTAATTGCTCGACTGCTGGATCAAAAACATAATGATATACTCAGTTTCCATTCGTCAATTATCTTCATCATCGTCATCACCATCATCATCATCGTCATCACCATCATCATCATCATCGTCATCATCATCGTAACAGTAATTATAGTTGAATAATAATAATAATAATAATAATAATAATAATAACTAAATAATAACAAAATACAATAATATTTAAAAACAACTTCAACATTTCACAACAATCAGAGTAAGAAAGAAGCTTTGACTTGAAACGGACAGTCCCACCACGTTTTAAGCTCATTGTTCGCTCTTCAAGACCGCTGGCCTACATAACTATATAGTGCTCTTCAGTGTAAAATACCAAAGGGCAGATACAAACCTTAGTCGTGATATCCCAGTACACTTTTGGCGCATACACAAACTTCAAGTGTTTCAGTTCTTCGAAGCACCTTTCCCCATTTCTTCCTTCCCGTTCAAAATCAAGCTCCTGTTTTAGCGTTTCCTTCATGTCCTAATTAAGCAACATCGCAGTTTATGTTACAGGTAATAGACTTACAATTACAGTTTTAATGCCAATGACAGGAGCATAAATCTCAAACTGTCCTTGACGCAAAATTAACCAAACTGGTACTCATACTTATGAAAACTTCAACAAAAATAGAAGTTAAAAAAACCCGAAGAAAAGCGAGTATGACGAGCCTCGAACGTTGTACCTCAAACACTGGAGTCATGATGCACTGCTATTACACCAACCAATCAATTCGCTGCCAACAGCCAAGTGTTCTTGTACATATAAACGCAAAAATCTATCTCGGCCCTTTTCCATGAAACAAAAGCAGCTCTGACCTCAACCTTACCCTCACTAACCATAGATTACTTTGACTAAAACTAAGTTAGAAGCAACCCGACGATCGAAACAGGCTCATTCGCGAAACGTGAAACGGACAGACTTACACCTACCGAACGGTCAAAGGCATTTTGCGATATAGAAAAAAAAATTTACCGTTTCAAAAATATGAACAAATGCTTTTTTTTATTATCTTAAAATAGGTGACTCGAAAAGCGTTATTGCACTTCAAACTGAGATATTTTAACTAGCCCTCCAAGTTGAAACGATTAAACGACATCACACAACAAGGTCGAACTGACTCTTGTATTCTTGACACGAACTGTCTAAACCCGACTAAGACATGCATTCTACAGAAGCATTTAATCAGTTGCTCTGGTAATGAAATGAAATCAATCAATCAATCAATTGTTTTGGTATTAAATGAAACTTAGTCAAGAGAATAAGCAGAAACTTGATACCAAATTGAGAAGCACCTAAGACTATCTGTAATTAATGTATAACACTTTGGCTTTGCTAAAGCAATGGCTGTTAAGTCCATTATGGAATAGTTAGTTAATGAATACCTTCAAGACCCAAGCAAAAGTGAAGCTGGGGTGCATCCATCCAATTACAGCAAGCAGAATCTTCAATGTCCACAGATCACCTTCATATCGGTCCCTCAGGTCGATGTATTGAACCTAAGGGGTTTTCAGCTTTTGTTTAACAACAGTTTTAAACTAACCATCTCATGGCACAAGCATTTGTGAAGCATTTCCCAGTTGAGGGACATACTCTTGAAAGTAGGTTCCTACCCTTAGCTCTATGGCTTTTCAAAGACTTTCAACGATCTTTTCTAACAAATTCAATGACCGTCGGTAGCAAATAAAAACGTGATGTTTTTAATTTGCAGTTAGCAACCAATTCAAGGATTCTCAATGACCTTGACTGTTTTTAGCCTTTTCAACCCTGGCCAGTTTATCAACATCTATCGTCTCCTTACAACACCAACACAAAATAAGTTACTTTGTTGTGAGAATATAGGAGTTAATACCACTGTGAACACTATCCAGTGCAGTATAAAATCAAAATTCTCCCAGACTGTCAAAAAGAACAGTTTGGATACTGTTTAGGAGAATTTGGGAGAATTTTAGCAACAAGACTGAGAGGGTTTTAGAAGTACTTTCCAGGCATGGATTTTCTTTTCCAAATTGAAGAACTTTCCAAGATTTTTAAAAAAGGCTACATGTACTACCTCTGATTATTCATTTTCATAAGTTAAAATAACAGATAGTGAAAACAAACTTTTCCTTTTTCCAGTTCTGGGCTGCAATTGACTAGCCCTTAAATGGAATGTAAACCGACTGAAACAACCTGTTTCATGATAAATCTGCCAATAATTAATCTGTCACCGAACCTGAAACTTTCAAAAGTAGTGACACAGGTGGTTTCCAAAAACCTTGGGAATTACTTGTACATCTGTTCTGCATTTTATAGAAATCATCCTAAAAGTACTTAATTCATAACAACCAATAAATACCTTAACAGCAACTTTCCTGCCATCTTTTGTCACAGCCTTGTGAACTTGAGCCAAACTTGCTGCTGCCAGAGGGGTGTAGTCAAACTCTACAAAGATCTCTTGGGGAGTCCTTCCAAAGTCCTCCAGGAAAAGTTGGTCAACCTGGACAAACAAGTTTAAAATTCCATAAGAATGCAATAAGGAAGTTCTTTGAACATTTCTCTGACCAACAAATTTTCATTTTCATTTTTGCTTTTATCAGGAGATAAAGATGTTTCCATGTACTGTAAGTTCATATTTGAGACTTGTAAGCTGCTTAATTTTTTAACTACAAGTCATTCTGAAGTTTTGTCACACCATGTATCATTTTTAGGCCCTTACATGTACGTAACTCACCCCACTAAATACAATCTTACTTTTTATCTTTTAAAACCTGCATGAATACTTACTCTTACTCAAAATAAAGAAAGGGCAAAAACTTTTAAGTTGTCAAGAAATGCAGCCTACACACAGGTTTATACTGACAGTAGCTGTTACTCTTTGGTTTTAAAAATGTATTTACCTCTCCATGTTTCCTTCTTAAGGCCTGTAAAGGACAAAACATTTTGATGAAATATCAGAAACACAGTTACACAAAATAGTTTGATGTCGTGCCTAAGTTGAAGAAAACGTTTTTCCAGTAAGCTTTTTGTCAGTAAGCAAGCAAAATTATATTTATTGCAAAAAGGTGTTATTACAGTAAGAAAATATTAATTCATCTGCTATAACCTCAAATTTTAAGTACTAATACAATTCAAGAAGAAGGTACTTAATGTAAATATTATTATGTCCCCGAGTATGTGATTTGACTCTCTCCCTGATCAAGTGGCTCATATTTTAAAGGACTGTACTTACAACATCCTGACTTTCTGGAGTGTTAAGCAGATGAGTCCGTGAATACCCCCTAAGTCCATCACAGGATACTCACAGATGAACATCCAGCAGAAACTGGCACTTGATTACAGCAAGTCATAATTTGCTTAAAGACAATCCAATTCATTGGTCCAAACTGACCTGCATCTCTAGTACTGTAGGTCTAACCCACATTTGAACATCAAAACCCACTGACCCACTGGGCTGGTACAGAAAGTTAACCCACAATTGCATTGAGATTCTGTATTTCCCACTAAATCTGTCAAACCTGATCACTCCATGTTGCCAAATTTCATTTTTTAAGAGTTTCAAAACATGAATGAGTGCTACTATGTGACATTGGTCAAAATTAGTTATCACAACACTTGACAACACTATGACTGAGTGTCATTCAGGTTTTCTTCAAAATAATTTCAAAACACAGGATATGGTGTTTTAAGGAGAACTATAATACTGTATTTACTTGATTAAGCCCTGCAGGGCTTATTTAATTTTCGTACTTTTTGGTGCGGGGCTTTTTCGGGGGCGGTGCTCATTTGAAGCACGAGCTTTTGCACTCCAAATGAGATGGCAAGTTCTCTCCTGTAATGACACAGCTGCAGAAAAAGAGGCTGAAATATACGCAACTTGAACTAAACAATGTTGTAAAACATTGCAATAAATTCCCAGTGTTAATATAAAACTCGACTCTGTGTTCTTTCGTTTCTTCTTTTTAAACCATCTCCAGTGTTTCAAATAAGCCCCGCATCCGCCACCGGGGTGCGAGGCTTATTCGGGGTCGGGGCTTATTTAATTTTTGGTCTTACAAGTGCGGGAATTAATCGGGTGTGGGGCTTAATTGAATAAATACGGTATTCGAAATTTTCCCAAGCTGCATGTCCCTGGACTCTACCTTTCAAGCAAATATTCTAACAGGTGACCAGTCTTGGTATGCAATGGCCTGGCAGAGATTTGAACTGACATGACCCTTGGGTTAAAGTCAGACACACTGACCATTAAACCACTACGGGTGCTACTGACACACCTCTGTATAGATTAATGTTTAATGAAAATAATTTTGGTCACTATTCATCAACAGTTTATGGTTTTACTCTATCATTCTCCAACCCTATTTTTTTGTACCAATTTCACTTTCCATACCCTGTCCTGGAGTTCTTTCAAAGTATCTGTGTATTCTCTAGGAAGGATGTGATTAAAGCAAGCCAGCCCTTGACCCAGCTTCACGTACAATCCTCCATTTTCAATGGCACTCTTAACAAGCAAGTGTGCTGATCGTAAATGGCATCCCTTGATAATCGTCTTGTATTCATCACTTTCCTAGCAAGATGATAATATTATCATTTTAATACTCAATCCATCCAATAAAAACTATTTAACATTGTCTTTTCAACTATATTTTTGTAAAGGAGTGCATTATTCTTTTAGACACATTTTTGTAAATCATTGAAACGATGTAGAATGGTATAATTTTATTATATTATAATTATAATCACATTATTATTATCATTATTATTATTTGCACCTTGTTTTAACAAACCCACATATACTAACAGTAAGTATATATATACTAATAATAGAGTAATTATGCTAAACATTTACAGTCAAAATCAAAGGTGGTATTAAACTGAAATGCTGTACAAATATCCCAAATAAATCCTTCTAAACAACAGCCCTAGATGGGAAACAGGGCCACACAGAGAAAGAGAAAAGTCTCTGACCCAGTGGGATTCAAATCCTTGACCTCCAGAACCGGTCACTGTTGTTCTATCTACTGAGCTACAAGGCACGATGGGAGCTTGTCGTAGTTAATTAAGATGCCAGTGATACTGTAATGGCTATCTAACTAATTACAAAGTTTCTTACTGGATCTCTTCCATAAAGGTTCCACCAGTAATCAAGGGAAATTGACATTCCTATGTAGAAACACCTGAGGAAAGCAAGACAGTGCAAAATACTTTTAATTATTTATCTTTAACAGAGATCACGTTTCATAGCTAGCAGTTTTTTTGTAAGTGAGTGAAAACAAAGCAATTTCTGAGGGAATAGAAACTGGTATGATTGTAACAGCTAAGGCCACACCATCATTTATTTCTTCCTTTTTTACAAACCTGGTGGCCTAGTTTTTGATGACATTGCATAAAAAACATACCTCACAATGAAAGAAAAATTGAAGTAGAAAATCATGTTTTATTCAGAAAGTGAAAAGGTTTGATTAACAAAAATGTTTTAAATCATAATGAATAAGCCTAGCCCCATAGGCGGGGTGGTGTGTGGGGTCTGCATTTGGAGGTTTAAAAAAATGATGAAGAAGCCTGAATAGGTTTATCCATAACAGTTTGCACTACCGTAAATTGGGGTGATTAAGATAAAAAGCCATATGTGCATTTGCCCCATAAACTTGGCTTTTAAGAGTCCAAGTTTATGAAATTTATGAAACGTATTGGCTAGTTTATTAATGGATTTTAAATGACATACATGAAGACTATGGAAATTTGTAGTACCTAGCCGCCCTTGGTTTGCACCTCCCCCCAACAAAATTTTTGCCTATGGACCCAATAAGCCTTTATTTAATATAATTTGATTATACTGTATTGGTGTCTCATACAGGTCATGCCAGTGCTATGTGTGAGTCAAATACAGCCACAAGCATCCCCCCTAGGCAAACCCCAGGCATTTGGCAGTTAAAAGTGTCCCAGCATCCCGGGCATTTGCAAAAACAAAAAACTTGCCTCGTAACATCCTGGCATCATTTCTGACGATGCTCAGAAGTCATCGGTTTCAAACACTGTTTTCTTGGAACAAGAAGAGCATTTATCAACCATAAAAGACCTATAAAATCAATAAATCCATTTGCTTGTCTTTGTCTGATTGTAGTGTCTCGTTTCTAACCTATTCACCTTTGTATTTTGGTCTGATGGACTAAGGGGGCGGGAATTTGACCTAATAGTAGGAAGGAGAGGTGGGCATTTGCCAATGAGAATTACTTGCTGGGCAAGGTATCTGACCGTTTTTGTCAAATGCCCAGGGTTTGGCCGGGGGATGCTTGTGGTTGGAACTGACTTGCACATTAGCAGAAAGAGTGAGCTAACGTTGACACATGCTCCATACCCTTTTTTAAGAATAATCAGGCAAAGTGTAGGCTAAACTAAAGAATACAGGGGCACCCTTCTTTGCATCTCATTTCAAAAATAACAGTAGCATCTGTTTCGTTATTCCTCATTCTACAAAGACGACAAAGATGGAACAATGTGGCCCTGTATTCTGTAACCGTTCCGTCAGCTATCGAGATTACCCCTCAGGGAGGAATGTTTTACATGATTGTACATATTGCAACTTGAAGCTGTTCAACTGTAACTTAGGGGATGGGACTTGTTAGAAGGGGTTTAATAGAGCTTTGGCGAATTGCACAGTCCCGAAAGAAACGTGCGCACCTCTTTTACCTAAAAAATCTCCCAACGCCTTCCACATACACTCGAAGTCTCCTTCTCGCCTTGGGGTCCCACGGTTGGGCGGCGTAGACAAAGTAGCCAGCAGCTCCTGTTAAAACAACTGAACCAGCGATCTTCAATACGCTGATTCTGCGTTTTGTTACGGGACGATATCCAACATCCGATCCCCATCTGACACCCAGCCGGGCAATCGTAGAACAAGATCGACACAGGGGCGGCAGGGGAAATCTTACGATCATAGTCCTGCCGAGCGAATATGACACTTTTAAAAACGGCCTTGAGCAAATCAAGCCTTACACCTGAAGAAATCGTTAATCAATTTTGCTCAGATGACTTGTTTGAAATCTGCAATCATACCTGGATTAACAGTGAACTTAATAGGTTGCTCATTTGCCATCAAGCAAAAAAAAATCCCAAAAATTTCACTTCCGAACTCAAAGACCTCCTTCCGTGCGCCATTTTGAAATACTTGACCGTGAGAGGTTGGAACGAGCTGTGGGGACTCTAAAAAGGTTTTTGTTATCAAAATGATAAGGTCACAAAGTTTTCCTTTGATCATGTCCTATTACCATATGCGTGTGACACTTTGTTTTTTGTTCAGTTCTACACATTATATTGTATTCATATGTTAAATCAAAGACAAACCAAATAAACTTTTTAGAAACTGTCCTCCCCATCCCTCCCCTGGTTCAGGAAATATCCCACAATGCAGCGCGAGCGCGAAACAGTTTCAAGATGGCGGCTCCCAATGCACGAGGTTGGCCAAAGACTACACAAGTTACATCGCCAAGAAATCGCGCTAGTAGTAATGCCGGAAAATACTTCAACTCAATACAAGGACCTATTGTCGATAGAACCGTGCGCCTGTAAGTAAATAATATTTAGTTCGGCTGAAAAGCGGACATCGAGTCAGCCATCACGAGTGACTGACTTCATGCTAACTAGTCTGATATGACAACTCACGAACAAAATTTTTAAAATTTCTGAACTGGTAAAAACATTTGTTTATGATCTTAATATCGGCATGTTTTTGTTCAAATAATACATCAGTGAAAGCTGCGTGATATAAATAAACCAACTTAGATTTGGTTCCTGTCTGTTGTCAATTTCAATATGAAAGTTATCGCAACTCTCGCCCTTTGACCTTTGTTTGTTAAGTAACAGTCCGTGTAAGAACTAGACAATCTTCTATTTTTCTTCTGCATTTCGCTTTTCCCAAATAAGATTTTTTAAATTTTCTTCATGAGAATATATCAACCTATGGAAAACACGTTTTTGAAATAAAATATATTAATTAAAAACTTTATTTTAAAGCGACATTTCTTTTGTGCTACAAGATTTCATCCAATCACGAGACACCAAAACAATGGGCAAGAAAGGTTTCTGATTTTCCATGTTCCCCACATAGAAATTTTACTGCATTAAAACTCTGGATAGTTTTCACTAAAAGGAAATCAATATGTAAACTAAAGGGAAATAAATTGACTAACTGATGAAGTAATAGCAGATTTTCATGTTTTAGCCAATGAGGTGGACCATTTCAGCAATATCACAATTAACACATTTCTGCATTCTTTGCCGTTGGGTAGTACAGTTCTTACTCGGACCATTACTTAAGTTTAGTGCATAGCGCTAGTAGCAGACCTATCAAGTTGCACACCTACAACATATGTCACGTCTCAGTGTCAGTTAACATGGCACTTGCTGAACTAGAAAATAATGCTAGCTTGCCGTTCAACATTCAGTGCGTAGCTGTCAATTCACCCACATTGAGCGGGTGTCACAAGATTTTGAGCCTTATCATCCGCTCACCTGCATGTTAATCGAACTCACCCAGTTTTCTGTTGTTTTCCCAATCCACATATTAAGTTTTCATACTATTGCATAATGACAAAATTGTAAAACCTTTGGTGTGAATTCAATGCCTGATCAGGTATACCACCATAAACCATGGCTAAAAAAAGCCATCAGTGCCTACAGGCCTGACTTTTCACAAGATTTTTGAGATTCTGGGGTTGACAGCTGTGCAGTGTCACTAGTTGTAGGAAGCATAGGGTTACTGTTGGCTTCTCATTAACATTTCACAATGTATGCTTTTGTAGAAAGAGTGAAGTTGTACTCCTCACATCTCAGTGACAAATCACTGATGCTCACACTTAATACACATTTCTTATCCTTTTAAAGGTTGTTTCTAAAATCCTACTCTAACTGATGAAAGATACTGTTAAATGCTTGAAGTATTTTTGCAAACAATAAACTATGTACAGCATGAGAAGATTGGGAAGTCTGAAAGCAGTTTTCTTTTTTTTTTTAATCAAGGTATCCATTAACAAATTACACATTTGGAACTAAAGAAGCACTATATGAAAAAGACAGGTAAGAAGAAAAGGATCAATGCTGGCCCAGTAGTGAGTGATTTGAACAGTAAACTAGACAATATGAAATTAGTAGTTCCAAGAAATGGCAAGACTGAAGGAATTTTGAGTTGTCAGAACAGAAAAAAGAATGCAAGAGAAAATATGAATTTGGACGAATAAGTCGTTTTCAACATACATGTACCAGACACAAATTCTTCTTGTGTATCAGCTCTTCATGTATAGCAATTACCTCAAGAATCTTACAGCTTGGCATTTACCAAGTGTGTGTGAGTGCACAATGTATAGAATAGGCTTAAAAGTCTTGCATCTTATATGTAGATTCATAGTTAACCCAGATAGGATACAGTATATTTATATTTATGTTACCTATAATATGTATGTATAGCCAGTGGAGCTGAAATAATTATTTTTGTACCATATGTGTAGTGTTATCTTGTTGCTTACTGCTGTAGTTTATTTTATCATTGTGTTTTAGTTCTGTTCAAGCAAGATTTCAAAGAATGAGGTAAGGAAGGCTTGAGTTTTTGTGTTAGTAACTGTTATTAATTAAACTGGGGAGAGGTGTGGGTAAGTGTTACTAATAATAAAATATCCTGGGATGGGCTGTGGGGGTGTGTTAGTAACTGTTATTACATGTATTAATTATGCTGGGGAGGGGTGTATGGGGGGGTGTTTGTAACTGTTATTATTAATTATGCTTGGGAGGGGTGTTAGTAGGGGGAATTACCCATATTTTGGGTTGGTGTGCACCCATATATTTAAATCCTGCGGATTGCCTGATTAACCTTTATGGTTGTAGTTCCTGCACCTTCCACTGTATAAATCATAGCTAATACTGTAAGACTTGTGACTTTATGTGTACATAAAGTGAATCTGTTAAAACTGTCAGTATCAATCAAGGCAATAGCTAGGCTGATTTACTCATCACTTAAAGTACAATTTATTAGTGTATTTCATGAGCTTATGATTGTTTTCCTCTTTTCAATATCCAGGGAAGAATATGAGAAATACGGCATGAGACGGACAGTGGAAGGAGTTCTTATTGTCCATGAACATGGACTGCCACATGCACTGCTGCTTCAACTAGGAACTACTTTTTTTAAATTGTAAGTTTGTAGCACATCTACTGTAAGAGCAATCCGCCTTTTTCCTCATGAATTATATGGTCATATAAG